>JAMKCH010003687.1:0-36841 GCA_023653785.1 Ophioderma brevispina
CATGTGTCTATGGAAATTGACCATTTTGTCAGACTTGTGGACTTTGACATCATTCATTGTGATGCCACACTAGGTATGTTAGTTCTTATTTTGGTATCAATGGAAAGAGGAGGACCGTGGGCCCGTGGGATATCCACTGTTATCAAAACAGGGGCGGCGCCAGGGGGTGGCAACCCGGGGGGGGGACACTCGCCTATGAAATGGATATGGGTGTACTAAAGCTCGTGCTAGCGCTTCCACCCTGCCAGGGGCATTCGGTGACAGAGGACTGAAAAAATAGGAGTCTTTGGGTGAGAGACAGCCAAATTCGGCCCCACAATAGGGGCTTTCAGAGTGACAAATTGGCAAAATTTTCAAAATTTTTCTCCCAAAGTAGGGGTCTATGGGTGACAGTGGTACATTTTTTTCTCAAAATATGGGGTCTTTGGGTGAAATTTAACAAAAAATATGGGGTCTTTGGGTGACAACGATGCTGAAAAGGGGGTCTTAACAGCCTTACATACGCGTGGCTTCCAAGATGGGAGTGCTCCCCCCGATGGCAAGGGGGGCGGCCACCCCTGTGAATTTCAAAATGCAGGAAAAACAGGAGTTTTAAGCAACTAATTGCGTAAAAATTAGGGTCCTTTATGCAATCGTTAATGAGTTAATCATGTAATGTTTCACTCCCATGATGTTTCACCCCTCCTATGATTTTTACCCTGTATCAAAATCATAAGCATTGGGTGCTTTATAACTGCCCTACTGGCTTTTTAAAGTTTACCTCTCAATTTGTTTTCCCCTGGATTTTGATTGTATATGTCAAGAAGTGCTTTGACATATTTTCTTATTTGTTATAATTATGTTAATGTGAAAAAATACTAAGTCCAATTTGATATAGATTTGACACACATGATAATGTGGAAAAAATACTAAGTCAATTTGATATAGATTTGACACACATGATATTGTGAAAAAATACTAAGTCCAATTTGATATAGATTTGACACACATGATAATGTGGAAAAAATACTAAGTCCAATTTTATATAGATTTGACACACATGATAATGTGAAAAAATACTAAGTCCAATTTGATATAGATTTGACACACATGATAATGTGGAAAAAATACTAAGTCCAATTTGATATAGATTTGACACACATGATAATGTGAAAAAAAATACTAAGTCCAATTTGATATAGATTTGACACACATTTGACATAGATTTGACACACATGACAATGTGAAAAAAAAAAAAAAAAAAAAATTTGATTGTATATGTCAAGAAGTGCTTTGACATATTTTCTTATTTGTTATAATTATGTTAATGTGAAAAAATACTAAGTCCAATTTGATATAGATTTGACACACATGATAATGTGGAAAAAATACTAAGTCCAATTTGATATAGATTTGACACACATGATAATGTGAAAAAATACTAAGTCCAATTTGATATAGATTTGACACACATGATAATGTGAAAAAAAATACTAAGTCCAATTTGATATAGATTTGACACACATTTGACATAGATTTGACACACATGACAATGTGAAAAAATACTAAGTCCCATTTGATACACTTTTGATATGAGTGTCAAAATCCTGGTATAATTTGATACAATTTGATATACAGATTTGATACTGTCAAATTTTGTGTTCAAATTTTGTTTGACATAGATTTGATATCAAATCTTATCAAAACTAGATTTGACCCATATTTGATACACTTTTGATACAATTTGATACAAAATTTCTAAAGGGTTCGATAAGCGGTGTTACGCTTCTGCTAAAAGAAACTTGGTTTCTCTAACAGGTGCAGTAAGCGATGCTAATACCGTAGCATCAGTGCAGCCATTGCTCAAACATTGTTTTGAAAAAGCGCGTCAAAAGCGTATTCACAGCGTCATAGTGCGATGTTTTGTTCTATATACCACCAGTTTGGCGGGGTAATTTTGTCATATCGTTTTGCATTTAGCCAGTATCTAGATTTTCTCCATTGATGCAAACTTATTGCTTATGTTATATTTCGCTTGTAATTATATATATTTATATTATGTTACGGTGATTCATATTTGGCAATAAAGAAAATATGTATGTATGATGTATGTTGTATGTCTGTTTAGGTTTGTCTGTAATTTATGTTAATGTATGTATGTATCGTATGTATGTATGTAATGCGCAAGTGCATGTAGTTTAGATACACTGGTGTGTGATTAATTTCATCAACATTTTCACCACTTTTCAACGAGCGCTTGGACAAAGCTAGCACAACCACATACTGAAAGGCGGCGCTGGGTATACGATCGCTCGTCAGTTCACACGAAGGTTAGCAGAGCTCCCCTGCAAAGAATATTGTTCAGAATTTTAGTAGCTTTTAGTATGGGGTTGTTCTGGAAACTTCATAGACATGTTTCGTGGTAAAAGAAAATTATATATGTTGCAATTTTTTATTCCAGTTTATTGCATACATTCCTAGATTGCCTTAGATAAACAATACACACACAATATGGCGTGATCCAATTCAACGGGCTGTCTGTGGGAGACTTTCGTTAAATTCAAAATCAGGGTCTTTAATCCTGAACGCAAACGGGTGGTTAACTTTTAAGATTAAATTAATCTCTTACAAATCCTGACACCATACATGATGATAGAACATCATATCGAATTATCCATGGAGAGGGTTCGATAATCGATAATTTGGGTTATGTATTTCTCCATTGCGTTGGTACTCTTATACTGAAATGTAAACTCAGGGGGCTTGTGTTTCTATTACCTACAGGGAAACATATTAGGGTACAGTAACAGGTCTGAAATTAACTTTGAAATTTGTCCTGACTGGTCATGAAACTTACGGTAACGTATCCAAAAACAAACGCCCTAATAGACCAGTTTAAATGCAAACCGCGTCGTGGCAGCGTGATGCAGTAGAGAGTGGAGAAGTTCCAGGACAAATATAAAGAAGTTTGAGTAGTATTGATTCTGTAGTAAAATATATGCAAACGCCTACTTCTCCTATTTGCTTTTAATTAAGTCAAAATATCTCCATTATGGATACAACTGTAGCCTCAGAAGATCTCTGAAACTGAATGGCAACCGTTATTCATATTCGTCTTTAAATTCTATAGGCAGCTATGTGTAGTTTTTCGTCACAAAGCTTGCAAATTTGGTAGAATATTTCTTCGATCTCCTTGAACTACTAAAATTATAATACGAATATCAAAACACACTATAAGCCCTATACAGTGTCAGTAAAAAAACCTACAGGATGAAAACCTACAGAATTAAAATTTTTATGTTTTTTTTTTTTTAATTTTTTAGGTTTTTTCTTTTTTTAAATTTTTAAATGTATCAGAAATTTTTATTTGGTTGCATTTTACTTGGGAAAAAGAAGTTTATGCCTATTTTGCTGAGAGACCTTACAACTCCTGTTGGCCGATTTTTGAGCCAAACAAAGATGTATCTTTACATAAGTATAACATGGTCTTCAGCAGTGATTTGAGTAAAACATTTAACACCAAACTTTTGTCAAACAATCGAAGGGTGGGAGAATAATTTGGCAGGAATTAATAAAATTAATATCCCCGAGATATAAAAAGAAAATGCTGAGTGAAAAAGGTTGCAAGTCCCCAAATAGAAGACAAGATAGCTGGTGTAAGACCGCTGTTTACGTTGGATAAGCAAGATTTTCAATGGTTTTAACCTACAACAACGAAATCTGGGAGCCACAGTGGAACATAGTAGGTCTTGTATTCAGCCTAAAACAGTTGCAAGTATATGAATTTTTAAGTTTTAATTCGCAATTTTATTTACAGAAAACTTCAGCTTTAGTTGTTTTCGCAATTTATGGACGCTGAGTTACTGTAATTTTTGCAAAAATACATTACCTTAGAGATGAAAACAAAATCTGAAGCATGTTTCATTAGTTTCCTGAACTGATACAATTGATATGGAGTGATTTTCAATAACTGACTCGTTATGATGAAACAATGGTAATTTAATTGTTGACGATATTTTACTCTATAATTATGTTACACAATAGACCCTCTTTATTCAAACTGATAATATGTTAACTTTTTGTCAACTTGATATGTTTTTTGTCAGAAGAAATCGATACCAACATGAAATTGCATGTGTGAATTGCTTTGCTATAGTCCATAGCTTCATCATCAGATTTTCCGTTTCGTTGCAACCCCATTGTAGATTTAATTTTCCCATAATCCCCTTGAAAGGGGATGTCCCCCCTGACTAGGATTAGGTAATGTTTCCGCCCCGAAAGAGCGTCACGTTAGCGTGTTCTGCCCATGTCACAATGGCCGCCCATTGTTTATGTAACCGCCATTATATTTCATTACAGATAGAAATTTGTCCAGACTACACCATACCACGTTGTTTACAATCCTGAGGGTTTAAACATCTAGGTGTCCAAGATGCCGTCCGCAAGGAGCATATTTTGCTAATGAACTTAAAATGGCATGTTTGTTGGAATAAGAACCTGGGTGATATTTTGGGAGCTCCACAAGAATTAAATTGCATTTCTATTTTACTCACAGACTTGTTTTTAAAGAATGGCGTGATTACTATATCACTCTAGGGTACTAAATCAGGAAGAAAAGTCAGCCCTTCGCATCTTTTCAACGTTAAAAACAACACTTCCTAATATTGACTAAATCATTTTAAGATGTAAAACATATAAAGGGGGGTTTGTCTTGTCCTAGAGAGTGCCGTTACTAAGCTGGTTACTACTTGGGCCATATAAAGTTGTTTAAACCTGACTCTATAATATAGTTCATAGGAACCACCCGCTCATAGACCTGATTCAACATAAAATCATATAATGGGTGTGGTCTGTATTTAAGGACTACTCATGACGTCCCATGGGCGTTTTCCCCATTAAAAATAAAAAATATGCTTCATAAGAAGTACAAAATTGTCTGATGATAGGAGGAAATTTAAATATGGTGGCCTAAGTTTCTTTCGAGCACAACAAGTGCTATCTTTTTTCTTGCTGCCTTGTACCACAGGGCTCCTTCTCTCTCTCTCTCTACGCCTAGATCAGCTTCCTTCCCAACGTCAAATAGTGTTGAGTGGTCTGCAATTATCCAGAAGTACGAGACAAATTGCGGGAAAAATGTTATCAATAGTTTTCGTGATGGTTCTTATTATGTCCGAAAAGATGTGCAAGGGTGTTTTCTTTCTTGCTTTATGTCCCCCGGAGCAGTAACAACCGCCTCCGCCATCATGAGTTATGATCAATGTCCGCATTACAATAATGTATTAAATCCTTGTTGGTGCTCTAAAATATTCTTCGCATTCTTACCCCTCTATTTTAGCAATTAAGTACTTAACCAAACATGCCATCCTACCCGGCGGCCATCTTGGGACACTTAAATTGTTAAGCCCCACTTAAGGAAGGTAGAACTTTATTTTGCGTTTAGTCCTGGATAAAATTCTATCTATAATGAAATATCATGAGCAGTTTTTCTAAACAATGGTGGCCTTTTGAAATATGCAGTACGCGCTATTGCAGTTTTGGGGAGGAAACATACCTATCCAGTCAGGGGGACACCCCCTTTCACGTGAATATTGGAAAATTAATCACAGGTGGGTGCACACAAACTCGAATTTTAAAGGCCCGTACAGAAACTGGCTAGATGGACTATAATGAGTTATGGTATAAAATGTCTGTGTAAGTCTCTCCGCATTGTATGGCTTAAAGTGGCCAAAGAAAATTTGTAGGTGTTCTCCGCCAAATTGTCTAGTTTCTTAACCCAAATCCGCGACAGACACCCAAAACAAAAAATCTTCTGATAGCCTGTTTATCTCTGTAAGCAACCAAAGCACACTTTAAGCCACACTAACGTTTAATATTTCAAGAAAAATCTTTCCTGAATGTTGTTTTTTTTTTTACTCACACTTGTAACATATTGGGGTGCGTTACCCACGGTTACTTTTATTTTCTTTATATATTTTTATTTTATTTTTATGTATGCATATAGGGGGCTCAGCCTTTAGAAATTATTGAAATTACAAAATTATTGATATATTGAGAACCTGGTATAACTGCTACATAGTCGTGACACTCCGAAACAAACCCCCTCCACACCGCGCACACACACGCACAATCATCTCCTCACGAACACACAAACAGACACACAAACCCACACCACGCATCACTCTCTATCTCTCACACCACACTCACAAAACACACACCCACACTCACACTCACACACACGCACTCACAACAACACACCACACGACACACACCTATTCTACCCCCACAATACACAACACCAACAAACACGCAACCCCATCTTTTAAAGAGCTCTTCTTCAATCCTTGCCATCAGAAACAGTAAGAACATCTTGGTATTTTGTTCTGTTTTGTCCTATCCTTCAGTCGCCAGACTAACCAGACTAATTAGATGGGATAAGATCAACAATGTTTGTAGAAGTGTGTGCAACTAAAATTATGTGTGACAGGAACTGCTGCCAGTTAGTAGTATTTTTGCTATTTCTAAAAGCTTGCCAAAAAAAAAAAAAATAAGAGTCAATATCAAACAAATACTGGAACTCTCAATGCAGAACTCTCCTACATCGATCAATCCGAACTGAGGGTCCTTTTTTCCCAAAATAAATAATATTCATTCAAACGCGCACTTATCCGCCCTACAGGACACTCAAGGCGCGGTTTATTACGCTGCCATCAGGAATCGTCACAATTATTTCGCTTCAAGTAGGTGGGGAAGCTGGATAAGCAAACAACCTCTCAGCACTTAGATTATGATATCAATGTAAATTTGTGTTAAATAGTGGGTAGAGGTCAGGGAATCATCGGGTCATATTTGGTCGAATGTTGAACCAAATGACTCAAAATTGACTAGTAACTTTATTTTGAGACGTTCTGGAAAAATCTGGAAAGATGAAATTTTTTATAGACGTGTTTGCGGAGAGGTTATAACGCGTGCTAAAACAAGGTGATCCTGCCCAGATTTGATCACAAATCAAATTGGACCTCATTGCTAATTTAACGGCATTTTTGAACATTTGGAAGATGTACATTATAGGGATCGTTCCATTTTTTAGGGATTTGTGTGATTGTTTCAGAATGACATGAAACTGAGTCAGTTTTATTCCTGAATCATCTTGTGCCTGATACATAACCAAATTTTGACTCAAAACTGGTGACGGCGTCCCAAAACGTTAGTTTTTTTTTCATATTTTTACGTACTGGAGGAAGTCTATTTGTCAAATGGTGCAAACCCCGCAGGCGGAGTGCCCCTCCATCTATGTCATCTCTGGCGTTGGGGGCCAGACGCCCTCATATCATGTTGCTGTGGGGGTTTCGCCTAATCCTCCCACCAGCGCAGTCTGTTTTACATTCCCAGCGAGATACTCCGACTATCCTGGTTAGGTTAAGTCCGTGCCCAAGTGTAACACATATTTGGCGACAGCGGCTTCGAACCCACAATCTTATGCTTAATGAGGCGACCCAGAACACTGATCCAACTACAACCGCAAAGTAGTGGAATGGCCAATATGTAATAGTATTAAAAATATTTTATTTTATTTTTAATTTATTTTATTTTATTTTTTTTTTTTTACTGTTTTTTTTTTTTGTTAAGTATTGGGCAGGAACAACTTTTTGACCAGCTATACGTCACAGATGATCTAACAGATTTTCTTTAGAATGACTTTAGATATTGGTGACCCTTATCCCGATTATTTATTTCGTTTTGAATCGTTGTCGTTTAAAAAGCATTTTCATATAGTCGATATTACAACACCCGATTAGGCGACGAAAAAAAGGTTTTAACTGGCCAGACCGCCCTGATTTTTCAAGTTTTGCAGATTTTTTTTTTTAGTTTTTTTTTTCCAAATCCATGTAACATCATCGGTTTTGGCCCACTTTCTTTTTTAAATTCGCCCGAACCGACCGACCCTACTCGAAGGTCCACTCGTAAACGGCCTATATTCAATATTTATTGAAATGTGCTTCTTATAACAAACACATTCACAACGCCCTTATTCCATTCATTATTGTTTACTTCTTACTTCTTCTGTTTCAGTCAGTTTGTTTCATCAGCATAATATACTACTCTCGATTGGGAATACCTACAAGTTGCTATCCCAATTGCGTCACTTTCCATAGGTACGTTTTGTGAGGCTCTCTGTATTTTGTCGAAAACGACACGAACAGAACTCCCATTGGATACAACACGATTTATTCCGTCATGCATGCATAACGTGCAAACGGAATAAAGCGTGGAATCAATGGGAGTTCTGTTTTCGTCTCGTTTTCGTTTCGCAAAATACAGTAAGCCTTTTAAGGAATCTTTGTAGTAGTTCGAACCAATAACAAAACCCGTTGCCCGTGTCAACGACGATATGTGCTTTTATTACTCTGACAGATTCATAAATGCCTACCCACTTATGGGGTTCCACGATAACAATTCTTTTTGTTGGAATCTTCTTGCGGAAAACGTTTGCACTTATAGTCTAGGTACACCTGGACAAAATTTGCAACAGATTTTTTTCTTGCTGCAACTAGCAGTAAAAGGTCTGACAAAACATTTCGTAAAGCTAAAAATGGGAGCTGCAAGACCTCGCTAATTTGGCTTAATTCCTAGTGCAGATTTGCCCCATATTTTCCACAAGGTACATAGCTTACAAATGCATGTTAGGGCGATTTTCAAATTTCTGTTAATATTAGGGAGATCTTTATTTAGGCAAATTATATTAGAGGGTATTATTCAAGTAAATTGGCGATTAGATTACGAGATATGTATATCGTTAATGCCGGGGGTGGGGCACTCCTAGTCTGAAGATGATATATATAGAAATTTTATAATGTGCCCTCAGCCCGGTGAAATACTTGGGCCCTTTCATATAAAATGTACCAAAACAAATAGGGGGGCATTTGGTACAAAAGGTGGGTCATCCAGTATGAAATTTAAGAATGTAACTAAGGTAAACAAGCATAAAAAACAAACATGCTGCTGCCTGGGAGACTCTGAGGGAGCTGACTGACAGGAAGGCTACCCCACCTATAAAAATCAAAGGGGAATCACCTGAAGAGCACCTTAACACATGGTTTCAACACTTTAGCTCGCTACTATACTTGGCAACTTGGCAACCTTGATGAATCTTTCTTCAATCACAAGATAACAGACACACTTTTCCATACAGAGTGGACCTTTCACTGTAGAAAAGCTTCAGAACTGCCTGAAGGAACTGAACAACACCAAGACACCTGGTCCCGACAACATCCTTGCAGTAATCTGGAAGATTCCATGAACATCTGTTAGAATTTTTTTTAAGGACACCTACAAGGGAAACAAACTAGCTGCCCTTTCAACACCGTTCAACACCGATCTCCAGCTACCCCAAAACTACAGAGGAATCACACTGTCACCAATGGCCTCTAAGATCTACAATTAACAGCATCACTCTTCATATAGATCCCATTGTCCGACGGAACCAGAATGCTTTTCGCAAATCCCAGGTACTTGCCCTGAGAAGGACCATAGAAGAATATAGAATTTCAGAGATAAAAGATTCAATTGTGTTTGTAGACTTCTCCAAGGCTTTTGACAGTGTCAACAGGAATGTTATGCTGCATATTCTTACCAACTACGGTGTCCCAGATGATACTCCCAAAGCAATTGCCATCATGCATGACAACCCATCAAGCTTTGTGCAGACCATTGATGGGCCCACAAAGGAGTTCCTTGAACCTTTGTAATCATGGTTGATTACATCCTCAGAGTCTTGACATCATGTACGACAAGAATCATACCATGATACCCAAGACGTCACCAAAATCAGTATCTCGCTGACCTTGACTGCATAGCTCTAACAGGATATATGATATGCGTTGTACAAGATCTATTATAAAACATCATTTGAGAATGCTGCAGATAAAGTCAGCCTACATCTAAATGCCAAAGAGACGTAATGGAATACATGATCGCCAATGAGGAAGAGAATCATCAATCTATCTGCAATACACATGGTACCCAACACAAGCACGCAAAGGACAAGCTTGGAGAATGTCTCTAATAAACTATATCTCTTCTGGCAATCTGGTATCCAAGGTGACCTCCTTTAGAGCTATCTGCCTAGAGAGTATCGTATTATATGGATATAAGGCCTGGACCATGAATAAAGAGTTACGCGATAGCCTGTATGGCACCATCGCCGGGCTAAAACATGTTCTAGCATGAGCACAAGTAGTCTCAGATGTCGTGTGTTGGAGGTTACAATATCGAAATAGGAGTCGTCGACTCGCCCCTTTAACTGACGTGGTTGTTCGAGACATCCAGCTGGATCCATCTGACATCCCAAACTTAATGACGGAAAGGGACATTGGGGCTACATGGTGAAAAGCATTTCGACTACGATAGATTTGGATGGACTGTATTTGTAAAGTTTTAGATTTTGGTTATTTCTACCCTTACAATTATATTGATCAGGAAGTTGTTTTCCCTTGACCAGCTACTGCATGCAACATGAATCATGTAACATTGAGATCATGATGAAGCCTCCATATACTTTACTATATAAACTGGGTACACCATATCTTGAGGTGGGGGGGGTGGGGTGTGGTTATGGAAGCCTCCATATACTTTACTATATAAACTGGGTACATCATAATTTTGCTCTTACCAGTAAAAGTTTTCATGTTATTGAGCTTGTCTTGTTTTGTTCTTTCTTATTTTGGCCAAAATCCCTGTGATTTCTGCCCAAAGTTCCAACTGTACTATATTTTTGTACATAAAACTGATTTTCGCCCTAATTTTGGGATGGCGCCATACATTATGACGTCATAGAAGCAGGTTGCTTAAAAAGTTGGTACTTATTTTGGTATAACTGGTTAGAAGAGATACATAGCTATATATCTATTGATACCAAAATTAAGTTCATAGGGTGTTTGTTATGGAAAATCTATGGGGGTTACACCCCCTTGGTTAGACGTGTTACAAAAATTGCCTGGTTAGGCGTGGGTTAAATGTAACATCATAGCTGGTTAAAAATTCCAGGATATTTTCAATTTTTCAGTTGATGAAGATATTTTTAGCCATCATTCATGGTTACTCTCTTTTCTCCTCTCTCTCTCTCACTCTCTCTCTCTCTCTCTCTCTCTCTCCTATCACGGTCTCTCTCTACACTCTTCTTCTCCCATTCCTTCTCGTTTCCCCTCTCTTGCTATAATCTATCTACCCCACCTCGGAACCCTTTTCTCTACGTTCCTTTATTTTGTAGGTTTGGTATTCTTACACGATTGCCCGTTGAGTGACAATGTGGCCAATTATTTTCTTGTTCTGGGAGGTGCCTACACACTACTGGAAGTATCGATCCTACTATTTGTATGTGCTTTCAGTGACAAGAATGAATGTCGTGCTCGCTCCATGAGGATCCCTTTCTTCATTTTTGCAACTTTCGTTTTTGTTTGGTCACTTGTCGGTAAGTAATCCAGCCGTCAAATTTAGTCATGACCTACCTTCCTCAAGGATAATTAATGTGACTCAACATTCCAGAACATTGCGAATATTTGCCGAACTATTTTAAGGTGGTGGTGAAGTGAATATAAGATGAATGTATGATTTCTTAGTCCAAGCCAACACCAAAAGTGAACCAGTTTGAGGACTTCAGGAAGGTCGGCCAAAGTTCTTATTGACGGCTGCATACATAATAAAAACATTCGTGTGTACATACAAGAACAAGCAATTATAAGAAATATAAGCAACGGGTAAAATGGTGATACATTTCATTTTTAACGAAAATCATTAAAACAACTTTTCACCAGTGTTGTTATCACTCACAACTTCTTTTCAAAACAATCACCCTTAGGAATAATGACCCTTCGGAATAACAAATGAGCACCTTCCATGCCCTGAGAACAGTTAATTGTCTATGGTTTGTGTGTTTGTTGTTTTGATTGCTTGTTTGTTTGTTTGTTTCACTTTAAAACGCAGGTGTTGTTTGGTATTATCAGCTTGTCGACAAACATAGCAATGACCTGGCAAAAGAAACATACTGCAGACCGCTATTTTGGAATATATTTCAGAAATCCGTTACATTCATGATGTATTTCTCGTCGGCTTGCCTGGGTGTTGGGTTATTTGTGTCTCTTGCTGTATTCTGTTACACAATATGTGGATGCAAATGTTGTCATGAGGAAAATCGAGTTCACCCTTCTCGCCCATCATCATGCAGTTCAAGAAGTTCTTCGCCTTCAGCATGCTCAAGTAGCTCTTCCGAAATTGAAAACAGATATAGAATAAGTAAACTGGCCTATACCTCCATAGTAATGGAAGAATCTCGACATGTTGCAGGACCATTGTAACTTCGACCACGGTAGATTCTTGACAGACTATTGGTTATGACCAGAGGGTGTTTTGAATCAATCCCACAATGCATTGTAATGTGCCTGTACCATACCGTACTACTGTTAGTACTTAGGTATAATAGTGTTCAAGAAATTAAGGTGGTATCCCCCGCTTTTGGAGGGTCATGATCTTAATGCATGTACATTAAAGTTCTTTACGTGTAGTTTGCCATTATTAGATTTAATATATACCTTGGACATTACTCTCTCTAAATATGCGTAACAAAGTTGGTCATGTGACCCGTTGCCATGGCAACAGCGGCCATATTGAATTTGGTAAAATTTGAAGGTAGAGACGGTTGGGACATGATTACTCAAAAACTAAATGCTCTATTGGAATGAACTAAAAACTAAATTGCTGTTTAGAGACAGAGCTTTGATTCTGTACAAGAATTATAAAATTGACTGACATTTGGGGGGTCACCTGAAAGGTCAAAATCAAAAATCAATAATTATTGTTTTATGTTACCATGTTACCATACCATGTTTCCAAGGTTCAAGTTATTTAATTCTAGTACAGTTTCAAGCCCTACACCTCAGCAAGTTTCAGTCCAAATTTGGAGGCTCTACCATTAAAATTTTTTGAGTAATCGTGTCCCAAGCGGGGATACATGACATAAAACGTTGTTTTGAGGAAATCGCATTAAAGTTTTGTCCGTTAAAATTTCTAATTAACAATAATTAATAAGCCAATTAAGTTCATAAAGTCAAATTATCATAAAATATAGAGTACACTTTAGTTAAAAGTATTTCAGCATATTAAAATCATATTAAAAAGCTCAAATATTACCCCAAAATATCAACACAAAACAATTCAATACAAAAGAATTAAAAAAAAAAAAAGGAAATACATAAGATATTCTTGACTTTGCCGCTGACTTTGCCAAACAAAAACAATCACAACTTTGTGAAGGAATGACCGATTTTTACCAAATTTGAAGCAAAAGAAAGGCAATGTTCCAAGCTCAATATTTAAATAAAATACAAATTTTGGCCTTGAAAAAAACCTGTACTGGGGGATTCCACCTTAAAGAACCACAAGACATTTCAAGATCATGCAAAAAAAATAGCACCTTGTGGACTAAACTGAGTGTAAAAGTCAGGGTTTTTAGGTGTTAAGACTAGAATTTTTGTAGTATCACATGACCTTATTGAAGTAAAATGCATTGTTGGATTGCCTAAATACACCTTCTGGGTTATGACATAATGTCAGTGCTTTTAAAGCCAGCTCCAAAATTACCCAAGACAAGGCGTGAATTGCTTGGACTTATACTGTTTTGAATGCATTTTTTCAAGCTCATATTATTTACATATATTTACGTATTAATTTGTGCTCTGCTTGAATTTGTGCTGTGCTCAAACTATATACATTGTGATAATGAATGTTAGATTTGATGTACTGGTGTATACAAAAGTTGTTTTTTTAT
This sequence comes from Ophioderma brevispina, assembly GCA_023653785.1. NCBI lineage: Eukaryota > Metazoa > Echinodermata > Ophiuroidea > Amphilepidida > Ophiodermatidae > Ophioderma > Ophioderma brevispina. The sequence goes on from JAMKCH010003687.1 coordinate 13,799, forward strand.
TTTCTTTCACGTATTTCCGATGCAGTTTTGGTATTAAGTTTTAGAAATTAAATTCAGTTTTTCTATCTCCCTATAGGTATATTTATCTCAGATTATATATTTACCTGTAGGGCTCGGTGTGTTTATCATCTTAATTGTAGCTGCAGCTTAAAGGCACTATCAGTGATTTGCTGAATCAGAAAATTGAAAAAAAAATCATCAACATTATTGTTTTTTTTTTTTTTGCAACAAATTGGTACAAAAAAAAAACGCGACTGGTTTATGAATGAATGTACGTTGGGCACGCTTTATAATGGAGTAGATAAGTGATGATTTTGACCAATATCGTGAACTTCTGAACAAAAGCATGAAACTTGGCACAGACTTTCCTTGCGGTATGTAAAGCAATTTCAGAAGGGGTGCCCAAAAATTCGACCACAATAATGACGTCATAGGCCACGCCCCTTTTTTATACATATTTTGTAGTAATGTTCATTTTTTTCAATAACGTACCATATCAAGTTGGTATCAAATTAAAGCTAGAGACGTGTATAGTGCTAAAATGATCTAGGTATTTGAATATTTATTACATAGAGGTCAGTTTGAGGTCATTAAAGGTCACCATACCATTTGACAAATTTGTGGCTGATAACCGTAATTAAGGTTTGGTGTCAAAGCAGAGTTGCAATGATACATTCCAAACGTGATATCCCATTGGTCACTCCAATGGGTTATGTTGAGAAAATTGCATGCGAGAAGCACCACAACTACTTTACTGCAATAATGATGTCCATAACCACGCCCCTTGTATTATTAGTATGACGCACAGTAATCGTAACTTGAGGTTTCATATATAAATTGCCATTTAAATGATACGATTAATTGCTTATAAGAGATTAGTATCAGAGAGACACATGCATTTTTACAGCAATGTGACAGAGGCTGAGACGACATTATAGTTGAGATGTTTTCAAGATACATAAATTTGTGACGTACTGCTCGATATTTAAACAATAACAATGGGTAATTTGACCAATAATTATGAACAAGGTTTCAATGCGACTTGTTTTTTGATAAAGATAGCATATTAATGGCTGAAAACATTTCGATATGGACGAGGATTTAGGAAATCACTTCCTGCATGGTGGCGCTATACCTCAAAATCGTCTATGGGCTCAACGATGGCGGCCAAGACTCCTTCAATATAGCAACTCACCAAAACGAATCAAACAGCAATACAGCCATAATATAACGAACAACCCGATTTAGGCGCTTTGATGTGTTTTTACTCCTTATGGTAGTTAAAAAGTCACAGCTCTTTTGTTGAGTGAACTTGACTCAACAAAGGTTGAGTAGCAGTTTTACTCTTCCTTGTAGTAAACATTTTACTCAGTAAAGAGTCAATATTTGACTCAACATTTGTTGAGTAATATTTTACTCCGCTTTACTCAACAGTTGAGCTGTGACCTTTTTTACTCAACATGGTGATAAAACTTTACTCAACCCACAAGGAGTAATATGTTATACTGTATTTGAGTAGATTCCTTGCTCAAACCGTTGAGTAACATATTTTGACTCAACTGATGTTGAGCACACTGTTTTGCCCCACTGTTGAGCAACATTAATTTTACTCAATTGACATTGAGTAATACTTTTGGATGCAGGTATAAAGCAAAATGTTTTTTCATCAGAAAGCTACAGGTTGCTCACCAGGTTGAGTAAAATGACTTGTTAAGTACACTCGAAACTTCCAGATATTTTGACTTGATTTCTGTAATAGAACTACTCTTTCAAACATCAAAAGGACGCAAGCAAGATTTACCTAACTTTGGTATTCTTGGTATTTAAAAAATAACACAAAATCTACAAGGAAATATTTTCATTACTTTACCTTTTTCTTCGAAGTCTTGGTGGTTCAAAATCATGATATGTAGATGCACTTGCACGTCGTGTAGTCATGTACCTATGTACATGCACCAGTAAAACTATAGGCCATAAATTTGTCAGATTAATTGAGAATATCATGCTGGCACAAATACAACCTATACGTTTACTGAGTATATAGCGAATCCCCATTAGAATACACAGCCAGCGCTCACAGTGGTACAAACATCGAGTCAATCGAAAGTTTACCAAATTCAAAGTAGTAGAATATGTATGGGGGCAAGGTTTACACAGGGTCAAAATATTGAAAGGGTTGAAATGTGCCGAAAAGTATATCAGCATGTTCATCACCTTTCAAGGATTAAAATCTGGAGTATCTGGAGTAGTAGTTTAATTGTTATGAGGAAAAAAGGTTAAAGGTCACAATACATATACCCGTTTGTTATAAAAAAAATTAGGTCAAATTGTGGTACAAGAGCCGAAAATATACTGGTTGAATCATATATGATATTTTGTTGCCTAATTAGAATGCAAATGTGACTGGGGCTATGGGAGATCACTAACTATAACTCTAATTCTTATATACAAAGAATCTATATACGATCATTATCTAGTGTGACCAAATGAACAAATTTAAAAATTATATAAGGTCCTCCCATTCTATAATATAAAATATAATTACGGCCTCTTGAAACTCTGAAATAAAGACTGAAATACATTAGCGCTCGTTCACTGGTATCCACATTAACACAGTCCTCTGCGACCCAGTGGTATTTCTCACGCCAAGAAAGCGAGAGGTTCCGGGTTCGAGTCCGTGTATTTTTCGTCTTTATTTAGTTCTGTGCTCGCCAGTTTCTCCGAGCTTCTATATAATATTTACTAAGTTAATTTCTCGGGTTGTATCATTTACTTGATCCTCGCGTGCATTGAATTGAGTTTCGCTTTGTCATAGATTCTGCTAGAATCATGCATATAAGGTCCTCCCATTCTATAATATAAAATTTAAAAAAAAAAACAGTTTGGACCAAATGGGACAAATTTTACCCAGGTTGACCTTGAACTGACAGTTTTATTACAATAGATCCCGATACTGGCCAAACTATACATTTTTTTAAACTTAAGAGTATTAGGTAAAACAACCCCACCTTTATAATTAGTGTACATTATACGAAATCCTGGGTTTTTTAACGTCACAGAAGCCAGAAACCAGATTTTTGTGATTTTGTTCTTGAAGGAATGAATTTCCACTTAAACTATTTACATTTATTCGGAATGAATGTTTGGAGATGAAACCGAGGTTTTAGGTACAGATAAAAATAACTAAACAAAACATCTGGTTTTGAATTGGAAACTCTGAGTTCAGTTCATAAAACCCGGGGTTTACCATCCAAACCCTGGTAGGCTATCAGCTGAAATTTGAAAGGGCCTTATTTTTCAATTTCGTTGCACCCCCCTGCGGACACAGGTTTTTTGGTACCATTTTGAAGCTGTAACCATGTAGATTTAGAATCTGCCTGTTTCCAAGCATAAAAAGTGTCCCAAAGTGGTGGAAACAGCACTTTTTTACCAATTCATGCACTTTTTTCACTGAAAATTCCCCAAAATCAATTTTTTGACATAATTTTCTTAATTCACAACATAGAAATATGATTTTAGTGTTAAATGAAAGCAAATGTTGTTCCCAAACCAAATATTTACAAAAATATGACCATAATCATTAATTTTCCTCTTTTTGACCAAAAATGTCCAAATTTTACCTCAAAAAATCAGATTTTTGGGTGTTTTTTTTAAAATCTTGCTTAAATTATGACATTTCTAATTTTGAAAATTGAAATGCTAACACAAGTTTTGTAATAACATATTAAAGCTACGGCAGAGTAGATTTCGAATATTCTTGTTGCTAGGCATAAAGATGTCCAAAAGTAGTGTAAAAAAACTTTTTCCCATTTCATAGATTTTTTCAAAGAAAATAACCCAAAATTAAGTTTTAAGCATAAATCAAACATTTCTCAACATAGAAACTTGATTTTGATGTCAAATGAAAGCAAATGTTGTTTCCAAACCAAATATTTACAAAAATATGAGCATAATTCTTAATTTTCCTCTTTTTGACCAAAAATGTCCAAATTTTACCCAAAAAAATCCCATTTTTGGGTGTTTTTTTTTTTTAAATCTTGCTTCATTATGACATTTCTAATTGTGCAAATTGAAATGCTAACACATATTTTGTAATAACATATTAAAGCTACAGCATAGTAGATTTCGAATATGCTTGTTGCTAGGCATAAAGATGTCCAAAAGTAGTGTAAACAACTTTTTTTCCCATTTCATAGATTTTTTCAAAGAAATTCCCCAAAATTAAGTTTTAAGCATAAAACAAACATTTCTCAACATAGAAACTTGATTTTGATGTCAAATGAAAGCAAATGTTGTTTTCAAACCAAATATTTACAAAAATATGAGCATAATTCTTAATTTTCCTCTTTTTGACCAAAAATGTCCAAATTTTACCCAAAAAAATCCCATTTTTGGGTGTTTTTTTTTTTTAAATCTTGCTTCATTATGACATTTCTAATTGTGCAAATTGAAATGCTAACACATATTTTGTAATAACATATTAAAGCTACAGCATAGTAGATTTCGAATATGCTTGTTGCTAGGCATAAAGATGTCCAAAAGTAGTGTAAACAACTTTTTTTCCCATTTCATAGATTTTTTTCAAAGAAATTCCCCAAAATTAAGTTTTAAGCATAAAACAAACATTTCTCAACATAGAAACTTGATTTTGATGTCAAATGAAAGCAAATGTTGTTTTCAAACCAAATATTTACAAAAATATGAGCATAATTCTTACATTTCCTCTTTTTGACCAAAAATGTCCAAATCTTACCCAAAAAACCCATTTTTAAGGTTTTTTTTAAAATCTTGCATCATTATGACATTTCTAATTTTGCAAATTGAAATGCTAACACATAATTTGTAATAACATATTAAAGTTATGACATAGTAGATTTCAAATATGCTTGCTGCTAGGCATAAAGATGTCCAAAAGTAGTGTAATTTTTTTCCCCATTTCATAGATTTTTTTCAAAGAAAATACCCCAAAATTAAGTTTTAAGCATAAATCAAACATTTCTCAACATAGAAACTTGATTGTGATGTCAAATGAAAGCAAATGTTGTTCCCAAACCAAATATTTACAAAAATATGATCATAATCAGTCATTTTTGCTCAATTTGGCCAAAAATGTTAAAATTTTGCCCCCAAAATGTTTTTTTTTTCCACATTTTTTGAATATTTTGCAGCACTAATGCATTTCTGATTTTGCAAATTCAAATGCCAAAACACATTTTATAATATTCTATAAAAGTTAAGACACAGTGAATAATTTTGAATCTGCTTGTTGCTAGACATCAAAGATGTCCAAAAATAGTGTGATTTTTTTCCCATTTCACACATTTGTTCAAAGAAAATTCCTCAAATTCAAGTTATGAGCATAAGACCAACATTTCACAACATAGAAACATGTTTTTGGATAAATATATTTTATACAGTCAATTTATTCAGAGCAGTGATGCTGCTTGTGTGATAAAGAGATTGGTGAATGTTCCTAACTGCAAGCATGAGGTCACGTAAAAGTCATTATGCAGATGAGGTCACATGCATATCGGCCACATGCAGCTGCTGTTTTTTGCATGTACTCACCACAAACTCATGCAGACACTCCTGGCACAAGCAGCAGAGGCTTGCAGTAGCTGAAACCTAATTATTTTTACATCATAGGTGAGTTTTCAAAGATACTGTCTATTTATGTAATTCAAAACAATGAAGCCTAAAATAGCAAAAGCTGGTTTAAGAATGGACTAAAACTGACAAGAAAGTAGCTCTACATAATCCATGTGTAATTTCTGTAAAGTGTTTTTGTATACATGTCAGAATGATCATGATGCTACCATCTCCATGTCATGATACCGATACCGTATGTCATGTCAGTCTGTGACTATAGTCTACTGACTGATCTAGGCTATGTAGGCTTTTGAGTGCTAAACTTGATAAGTTCGTTGGACATTCCTGCATTGTAGGCTTAATTCATGTGACACAAGAAATGGTTAGCTGGAGTCGAGTACACTACAGTAAGTACTACAGTGTTTGTCAAAATCCCTTGGATATGTATAACTACGACTACGTACCATGACCATGGTATACCCGCTTTCCCGCCAATACGGCGCACCGCGCGCCGTTGGACTGCCTGTAATGCAGTTCACGCAAAGATATATGCACATGTATGTCATGTCCAAGGGATTAGGCTAGTATGACAAACACTGTAGTACTGCTACTCCTAGCCTAGCCCTAGTCTAGCCTTAGTTAGTACTACACTAGGCCTTGGCAAGCCTTGGTTAGGCTATAAATATGATATGAATTAATATGATGCAATGCTGTGACATGTATCATGACATCTGTAGTGACAATTAATTGGTTTTTTAATGTAAATTCAAAATATACATGCATATGTTACCCATTGTAACATTACGTTTTCGGTAACTTTAATATTAAATAACTAGGCCCTAGCCTAGGTATGTCTTCCTTGAAACATCCTGCTAGTTTAAACACCTGCTGGTCCTTAGCAAGTTAGCTTAAGCCTTAGCCCAGGCTTAGGCTTTAGTTTAAGCCTTGTATGTTTAGGCTTCAGACCCAGAGCAAAGGGCATGGGCCCCCGGGCAAGGCCCCTGCTATAAATCTGAAAAAATATTTTAAGGTCTGCTCCCGGGGTCTGCTACTCAAAAAAATATTATATTTGTTAGTGTTTGCTGGGTTTTGGATTAGGATTTTAGAGCTAGTGTTAGGGTTAGAGTCCCGGATTAGAGTTTGGGTTGTAGTGCGAAAAGCCTAGGGTTCCAGAAATAACCTTTTCAGGCCATGTCATTAATTTTAACATTAATGGCATCAAAGTAAACAATAAACAAACAAAAATGCCCAGAAATAGCATTTAGGCTTACAGCACATTGGAAAATTTTCAGGTCCTTTTACCAACTCGAGATGGAAGGGGGATATAACATAGGCCTAGCCTTTTTATTAGGCCGCACAGATTCCCGTAGCTCATCCTCCTTACTTTTTTGGATATTTTTGTCCCCGCCGAACGAGTTCGGAACGGGGACTATGAAATGACCAGCGTCCGTCCGTTCGTCCGTTTGTCCGTCCGTGATAAAAATGTTAACCCATGTTGTACACGATTTATCTGGAGTTCCGTAAGGGCGACAATGATGCAAATTGGTGGAAAGAAGCGGGTTCTTGACGTGATTAGATTTTTGGTGTAAAATATGCTAATCATTCATCATGAATTAAAACAAAATGAAAAAAAGTTTGACCTTATCCCAGTGAGGAGGGAGGGCTATGAAAAGCTAATATTTTTCTTTTATTTGGCCTTATTATAGCCCTCCACTTTCAAAATCGTTCTACCCCTGGCGTTTTCTTGAAAATTCTCACGTTTTGACTTTTTATTTTTATTTCTTAGGGGACATTTATGGTAGTTTTTATTTAATTGCATTGGATTTGACACAAACATCACCTATATATTTTATTTAATTCTCTATTAACAAACATTTCATTAATTTTAGAAAAATGTTTTCATTTCTAAATTCTAATTGCGATTTTCTTTAGTTTCGTGAGTGTGTGATGAGAACTGAGCTTCCTTCATGTGGACCTGGCTGACATGAAAGCTTCAAGAGCATTTGAATAAGTTGGAAAGTAGGTAAGGATGATTTCAATATTTATCACATTCAAGGTTGTATCATAAGTTCCCTTGCCAATACTCTCCCAAAATGTGCTGATTATTTTATACCCTCGAAACCTCCAGTCCCCTCCTCAAGGCACCTCAAGGATATTTTACATTTTATTTATTAATCTTCACTGTGGCTATATTTTGAAAGCAGTATAAAAATCTTGATAGTAAACTGCATGACAGAAAATGAATATTTAAAAAATATAGCATCACACTTTTGGTGCATTAAAACAATCTAAAAATCTAATTATGTGTAATGCTCCTAAAGAGGCAAATTAACTAAATCAATTCAACATTTACCTGTCATGTTTAACTAAATCTTTGTGAAAAAATACAAAACTTATAGTGAAATGATGTACTTGATTTTTTATGTTCCCATATTATTAGATTATGGTTTACCTGCATTACCCAGAGAGTGCCCCCATGCAGTTGATATGATCCATATTAGACATGCACAATGAGTGTGAGTTTCAATTCAAAGTATTCAATCACTTTATTTTTCCATATGAGATATAAAAGAGATATTGCTTGGGGATGGAGTTCTTTTCCCATGTAATCTACTGTAATAAGCTCATTTTTTTTTAATCTCAGAACAAAATGAACACAACTGGCCAAAATTGTAGCCAAAAAATGAAACAAATTTTTTCCAAATAACTATTTTGCCATTTTCTTCAAAAAGAAACTAACACACATACCCATACACAGACACAGGCAACCCTTGTATACTTTGTTTAACTACGTGTGTGACTCATTGCTTTGTGTGCCTTTTCTTGTGTGCTATTTAACATCTTGTGTGCCTTTTTTTAATCTTGTGGTGACTTTTTAGGTACACACGATGCATTTGTTTGCTGTGATTTGTACATCTTCCTCTATCTTACCTTGATTGTGTGCCTGTAAAACCTCTAAAAAACTGCCACCTCAACAACCCCTCTGGCTAGATACATAAGAAAAAGGCACACAAAGTCAATTTCTACTTAATATTCCAGTGAAGACACACAAACACACACACGAATCCTGCATTGCAATATCCTTTCTCAACTAAAACAAAGATGCACTTTGTCTGATTTTAAAAAGTTTCTTCAGTAAGAGACAAACCTTTAACTAGGCCAGTGTTAGAGGTATTTTTTTCTATCAAAACATAAGATCAATTGTTTCCCTTTTTCTTTGTATAGGTGGCAGTTGCTGATAACAGCTCTTTGTATTTCATGTATAATGGCTGCATTTCCTGGGGCTGAGTTTATACTGGATTTTCCCAAGTCATCTAGAAACACAAAATGCTTATGCCACAAAGTAGGTGTAGCAGGCCCAGTCACTGAATTCACTGACATAAGTTGGAAGACTTTTCAAAATGCTGCTGAAGTACGGCAAGATGACACTTTTATCAGCATGGTTGGAAAATGGGATAGTCCTTTTGGATGTTATCACCGCCCCTGTTATCAAGATTACACAAATAAGGAGCACCTTGAACGTATTATGAGTAAGAAACGCAAGTCAGAAGAAAGTCCCCCAATTGAGAGTGTTCACAGTGAGGCTAAGATCAGACAGAAAAATGTGATCCTAAAAACAGGAGAAAAAGGAAAAAACTGTTAGTTGCAATCCCTGGAAACAATGAAGGCCCTTTTGCATGCAGCAAGGATTAAAGAAGATCATGTGATGTTGTTGAAAAATGCCCACACACCAAGACCCATGGCTTCGCCTGTTGTCTTATCAAGATCTTGGTTACAAATCATTCACAGATACACGCAGAATTGAAACTAATGATAAGAAAACTGATAAGCAGGCAAACAAGGATGAGAGGCATTTGCATTTACATAGTCAGGAAGTTAAAAGAAAAGGTTATCAATCGGCTGCAGGTTATAAACATGTCTGATTTGAAAGAAAGATATGTCAATCTCCTTGCTTCTGAGGGTGTTGAAAATTCTAAGTACAGAACTGAAAAACTAAAGGCCCGCTTGAAAAAGGCACTTGGAAATTGCATTTCTTTTGGCAAGCCATCTCAACAAAATAAGTCAGAATATCTTTATTACAATGAAATTCCAAAACGCCAAATCATAGAAGCCAGTGTAACACAAGTTAGTTGTGCTGGTGATGGTTTTTCAGATGATACTTTCAGCCAACTGCAAAACTCGGAAACCGATGATCGCGTTCAGCTATACAACACTGCCAAATTGGTACGTGCTGCCCTACAAGAAAGTAAACAACAATTACCGTGGCCACCTCATGCATCTGACATTAATGAAACTAATGTGACCATACCTGATGTTGTCTACAATCTATTCGCATGGATTCTCACAGATGACAATGTTGGATACTGATGCCCTTCAAGATGGTCGTGTTCCCACAGATGAAGGAGTTCATCGAACAATCTTGTCAATTGGACAGGACCTCATACACTCTATTTCCAAAGGTAGGGTCAAGACACCAAAACATATTGCTCTTCCAATGACTGTGAAAAACTTGACAGGATCTGCTGAAATAATCACAGTTTTGAATCACTTCGGTCATGGATTGTCACATGACCAAGTTCTTGGTGTAGAAACAGCACTTGCAACAGAACAGCTGCAGAGAGAGAAAGAAGGCAATTCACATTCCAGCAATATTCAACCAATATAATTGCAAATTTGCTGGGAAATATGACATCCTCAAGGAAACTCGACAGGAAGCGGAACGACACATGCCACAAACGGTATTGTGGTCCAAAGACGTGCTGCAGGGTGTCAAGCGCCACCGCCAGAAACCGGCCTCAGAGTTACAAAGCGAGCATTAGAGTCTACACCAACCAAGGTTAGTTCCACATGATTAGACAACATACTGGATAAGTAAACGTTTAGTGGCGAGTGAGTGTGAGGGGTGGTGAGTGAATGTGTGTGTAGGTGCGTGTCTCTGGGTTGGTGAATGGGTGAGGGAGGGAGTGGGTGAGTGGAAGTGAGTGAATGGGTGGAATGGGTAAGGTTAATGGATCAGTGGGTTCTGATAGTAGATGGTTATAAAAGTGGGGTGAAAAGTGGATAGGGAATGGATTTGTCGCTTTGGCAGGTGGATATGGGTTGGTAAAAGTATGATACATGCATGTTACTACATTTAGAGTGATGAATATAATTATGAATCCTTGTATAGCATATATGTATGGTATTTTTGGAATCAAAATAGGACAAAGAGATTGGAAACAAAAACCTGTACTCATTGTTAACAGATCAACTGTATCGGATTGGGTTTATATCAGTTTGCAACGATTTGGCCACAGGGCGGCACTGTGAATGACTGTTTTCTACAATTGATGGTGGCCAAGATATCCTGATCTTCACTTTAAATTTGCTGAATTCTCCTTTATATGAAAGTAATAATATTAGATTATTTTTTCCAGTTGATATATATCGCTATTACAAAACAAAAATTGGACTCATGTTTAAAGCAATACTAGCACATTTATAAGAGCGCTCAGATTAAAAAAAAAAGAGTTTGCACAGTGGCGTTGCTCATCTGCTGGTAAACTATACCTGTGAATAGCAACTCGAAGAAAATTCTTGTTATGCCAAAAGAAGGAATTTTGTAATTAGAATAATTAGCAGGGATCTTTGATAATGATTCAATAGCTAGGAGATGTACTTCCAATATGAAACAACATATGAAAAACACTTGTCCGTGTATGTGCTCATCCATTAGTCAAATTTGAGGTCATTTTCGTGAAGTGGCAATATTTCATAACAGATGAACAGAAATGAGGCATTTCCACGCCTGCCGTTAAATTATAATCGGGCCCAATGGTACTACAAAATCCATTTATGACGATGTTACTTACAAAATCCATTTATGACAATGTACTGGAGAGCATTACCACAAGTATTGTTGAGATGACAAAGACATATATAAATGTGCAAAAATCTCAAAATATTTAATAGGGGTCTCCAAAACAATGTGCTATATTTGCTTTAACTCGCCCAATGTATGTTCTATTATGAGCAAGTGTGTTCTCAGTATGCTCAAGTGGTATGAACCTCACTTTTGTCCAATAAATATGGGGATCCTGTTCTAAGCACTGAAGTAGTCTCATCTTTTGATTACTCTCTTTTTAGATCGAACACTACAGTGCCGGGAAAAGAAGTGGACCTGCATCATTACAATTGATACGGAAGTGCCTCTAACAGATGACAGTCATGTAGAGGCCAGTTTGAAAGATTTTGGGTGGTTTCTTTCAAGACTTCCAGTAGGTGATGAATCTACATTATCAAAGCTGAATTGTGATATTGAGCACACTGGTCCTGTTGGACCTGGCTTCAAATTCATCCGTCAATACGAATACAGTGCCCCCTGAGAGTGTAGTTGGGTACTGCCAGATGATTGATGCCTCACCAACTGAACTTTCCACTGTTTACACAGTCCTCAAAAGATCCCTTAATATGGCAGACAACCTAAATCAGCATGATGTTGTAATAGTATTTGATCCGGCCATATTTGCCAAAGGAATGGAAATTGTTTGGAAACATCCTGAAGAGTTCAGTAGGGTTGTTTTAAAAATGGGCGAGTTCCATGTTCTTGTGTATTTCTTGCTATAATAGGAAAACGATTTGGGGATGCTGGATTGAGAGATCTAGTAATTTAAACAGGAATTGTTGGCCCAGGATCGGTCAATGGCGCTTTGGAAGGCAAGCATTACAATCGTGCAATCAGAATGCACAAGATTGTAATGGAGGCATTACTGAGACAACAATGGAGTATGTTTATGAATTGGTTGATGTTGAGAAATGCTGATTATGATCTTACACTTTGATTGAAGGAGCTATTAGAAAGATCAGACAAGAACTTTCACCTGTGACTTATCAGATGCTTTTGGATTTGCCGGAATTCTCAGATCTTCACAATAAATATTGGAAGTCTGTAGAAGTAATCAAGGCAAGATGTTCTCATTTTGCAATCTTAACATAGATGGGTCAGCCTCTTCTGCAGTCATTCGGCATCATCTCGTGAAGGAATCTGGGATCTCCATTTGGCCTGTGTGCGTGATATATTACCCTGGTGCTTTTCATATGATAGGATTAATTATGCACGGTATTTAACTGTGTATTGGTGTGATATGATGAGATTGGAAGACACACATCCACAAGCACATGCAGAGATTAGGGCTGGTGAGTTTGTAGTACAAAGAAGTACCTGGAATGGCTTTGGTCAAGTGCCGGTTGACCAAGCTATCGAGCAAACCATCAATAGATACACAAAATCAAATGGAGGGATAGTGGGTTTCAGTTTGAATAAAGGGGCTGTCCAGCGTTGGCTATTAACTGCACATGAGAGGGCAGCTGTGACAGAAGCTTGCAAAATATGAGTGAAGTGAGATATCAGTCCCAATGCAATACAAGCACTTCTCTAAACTACAAAGTTCACAAGGAGTCTGGAAAAACACGTCTTAGACAGGACGAAGAGGGACACAACACACGAACGGTATGTGCCACTCTTGACAACTGGGTCAACCCTTTTGCGCCATCTGCTGAAATCACTCACTTAGCATCTGGTATGCATGCACATCCTATTTTCAGAAGACCTACTCAATGCATATGATATAGGGAAAGCAGCTTTAGAAGAATTTGTAAAGAAGAGGTTAGTCTCAAATGAAGAAGCTTTCCACAATCCTTTGCACAAGCTGAAACTTAAAACATTTAGTTAATTAAGTGTTTCAACATTGAATGTACCTGGTAAAGCAGATCATATGCTCAAGGGAGACCGCAATCTTTTTGCAAGGTTACTTGGTATGGCTCAGTCAAGAGATATACAAATTGACCTTCGTCATGTATTGAAACACTGTCTTGGCCCACTTCCATGGTCACTGGCATCTGCAGATGGCACGCTGGCAAAGATAGCCAAGTCAAAACTGCAGCAGTTCCTTACAGCTGATTTGGATCCCATTGAAAATATTCCACCTATGACTTCGTGGATTGTAGATGGTATGGCAGTTCTTCAGTCACGGACTAGAATTCCTGTAACTTTTGAGGGCTTGGCAGAGCTTGTTTTTGACGTGGTTAAAACACCAGCAGAATCAGCAACACGGATTGATTTTGTTACTGATCAGTACTATGATATCACAATTAAAAGCATTGAGCGAGGGAAAAGAGCAAACCCTGGAACTATCAAAGTGAAGATTACAGGACCTCTTCAAAAATGCCCAAAACAGTGGAGTAAATTTCTAGCTGATGCTTCAAACAAAGAGGCTCTCGTTGAGTTTATTTTGCAACAATGGCAACAAAAGAAATGCGTAGAGAAATTCGGTAATTGCAAGATATATTTCTCACATAGAGATAAGTGCCATAAGCTTTCAGTTTCAAGTACTAAAGAGTCAATTGTGTGTGAAGAGGTACCTGAACTTAATTCTACACATGAAGAGGCCGACCAGAAACTCCTCCTACATGCCAACCATGCAGCGCAAAGCAATGGGCGCACTGTTGTGATAAGGTCCCCTGATACAGGCGTTTTTGTCTTGGCTTGCCATTTTCAAAACAGTATACCAGCACGCATACTTGTATATCAGAAAACGAACATCAGCAACCATTTCTTTGATGTGACAGCCGCAACCGTCAAAATTGGTCCTGATGTTTGTGATGCTTTGCCCGGTTTACATGCTTTTACAGGGTGTGATACCACAAGTGCCTTTGTTGGTAAAGGGAAAAAGATAGCACTTAACCTTATCAAAGAAAGCCATGACATGTGCAATACAATGCAGATGCTTGGTCGTGACTTTGAGATGACTTCACAAGTACTGGATGCGTGTGAGAAGTTTGTCTGTGCAATGTATGGAAGTAGTGACAGCAATGTGAACGAGTGCAGGTATTCAAAGTTCTGTGTAAAAAATACACTTACACATGGTTTACCACCATGTCAGGATGCTTTGTTTAAACACATCAGGCGATGTAATTATCAAGCTGCGATTTGGCGTCGATCGCTCCAGGCTCTCCCTGAAGTTCCAAGTCCTGATGGTCACGGTTGGCAAGTTCAGATGGTATAATCTCAATTGATTGGATGAGCTTACCACCTGCACCAAAGGCACTGCTTGAACTAATCGTGTGCGGATTACTGGAAGTGTATTTTCAGGCACTGTTATGCTTTCGAAATAAACCTACGATGTACAGAGGCATGTCAGTGTGGCGATGCTGTGAAAAATTTGAGGACCAAGACATTAACACATGAAGAAGAAAGTGATGATGATGATGAGAACTAGAGTCTAACAGCTACCAGTATACAAAATAATGGACCAGATGACTCAAACTGGCCATGAAGTACCAGTGTAAGCTTATGTTTGTAGTATGTTGATACCTAGTAGAGTTTCAATATCTTTATAGTCCAATGTTTGTGACGGCTTCCTAGCTGGATTAATGATTAAATGTTCCAATTAGTGTATGAGCCTAGTGCGTTCTGCCAACTAATCCTATGTTCCGTAATGCTGATGTCAGATTGAACCTCGCTGAAGGGCGAGCTGTGGACTCTGACCCCTGTCAATTCATGAAGTCTAAAACTAACACAAGCTTCATCAGTGATGCTATCCAATTCCCAAACCCATGTTCAGGCGATGCATGTTGCTGACTAGTTAGGAACCTGATGCCATGAGACTTCAGTTTGGCTTCAAGCATGAGATTAACTGTAATGAAATGTTAGTGATTTAGAGAATAAAGGTAAGATTTTGGGAACAGGTACTCTCTTTAAGACGAATTGAAACCCAAGGCGATACCATTATTTTAGAGTGGAAGAACGAGGCCGGAGGCCGAGTTCTTCCCGCAAAAATAATGTGTCGCCGGGTTCCGATCTCGTCGTAAAGAGAGTACCGGTTCCCAAAATCATACTTGATTCTCATTCTAAACCCAGCAATTCGACAAGGGGGGGAAGGAGTGAAGGAGTCAGTGGACTTAACCCAATTTCCGCGATACTTTACGCCAATCGGCCTAAATACATACAAGAAAGGACTGCCATCACCAGTGAGTGGGGAAAACAATCGAACAACGACTGAACACAACGATCAACGAAACGAGAGCCACCGTTGTGGCAGGGCGCGCGCGAAAGTAGCAAAACGCGGTCTGACGCGAGCGCTTCAACCTAAAATAACTTAATACGCAGCGCGTACTAAGGGTTCAATTAAACGAATAGAACCCGGGCATCAGCCAATCAAATTGAATAATTTCTCACAGCTGTTTAAGAATATGGCATTGGGCCATAATTCTCTGTACCCTTTAGGAGAAGAAACTCCATCCCATTTGGAGCAATAATAATGAGGCCACATAATCATGCTTTCTGATGTTTATAGGGGCATCCTGGCCCCAGAGCAGCTTACCAGTTCACACTTATCTCAAGAAAGTGGGCCCACACATTCTCAGGTCCTATTGAATCTTGTTTATCCTGCTCATTGCATGGTGTGTGATCCTGGTTTCATTAATATGTGCGTTTTTCACAAACTTTGGGGATAGCAACTTGTTGGTCACGAGGACTAACCACAAGAAATGAAGACAAATTTGACTCCTTATAATGATCCATGAAGGAATACAATGAATGGTCGTACAGGATGTTCAGAAAGGCAGACTACATTTGCAGGTGAATGTTACATAATTTTTGGGAATGTAATTGGTTGTTGTAAGTAGTACATAAGGCCTATAAGGATGATTTTTTGGAACCGGTGTAAAAGGAAATGAGTTTCCTACCTATAAAATTGTCGGTAGGACAGCAGGTTTCAGAGATGGGCGTCCGTAGGACGCCTAGTCTCTGAAACCTGCTTCGTCCTACGGACACCCAGGCTCTGCAACCTACTGTCCGTCGGGACACTCGCTCTCTAGAATAGGCGTCCGTCGGACCCTCGCTCTCTATAACCCGTTGTCCGTGGAACCATCGGTCTTTGTAACCCTAATGTCTGTAGGACAGTCATCCTGCAACCTGATTGTCCTATGGCACTCATTATTGATATTAGCTGTCCTCCTTCAGTTAACCCTCATAATCCACGTATGACAGACGATTGCTGAAGATATAATGAAGTTATACTTTCTGAAACAAAATTTCAGTATATGGAATAGGACGCTCTATTTTGGGGGACACTCAGATCATTACAGATATCACGAAATTTAGCGTTCCCCAGGGGTCCTAGGACTCTGTATTTACTGTGAAATGAAGTCCTATGCCCTTGATATATTTATAAATATATAATATAGAAACACTTACAGGACGAAGGCATTTATGAATTAAATGCAGGCGATTCGAGCAGTCACTGTGTGGCTCAGTTGGTTAAAAGACCTTAAAACTACAAAGTAAGTATATTGTAGAATAGCTGGTATTGACGATATTTATGGGATGTGTAAGCACAGGGTTCGATCTCCATCATGGCGCTCTTTCACTCAAATGTGCGTTGATTAAATTTAGTGAATAATTTTGATTTTTGCCCTGTGTAGGCTTATTATATTGATTATTAAGTCTTTTGATTTTCGAATATATAATTATTACCTTTATCATTAAGTCTATCATTACGTCATGGAATGCCCGTTCGTCCGTAAAAAGGGACGGTCTCTATTTATGATGATATTATTGAGGAAGTGATGGGAAATTTTGTGATAACTGAAAAACATGGTGGTGAAAGCGATCTGTGGTCATTGCTTGAGATGATGCCTGAGGGATATTCCTCCCTGCACTTTCCCAGAAGCTGATGATGACCATGGTGGTATGGGGATAATCCACAAAACTGCCTAACATTCAAAATACAACCAAGGCATTAACACACCTTCTTTGAGCATGCTTGTGTGGTAATACATAAAACTAGTGTTAGACTCATCCTTGTGTATCGTCCACCACCTTCCAGGGGAAAATGGTCTCAAAATAAGTCAATTCTTAATTGAGTTTGATACTTTCCTAATGAGATTGCTCTTGTTCCGGCTAAAACGATTACGCTGGGTGAATTTTCAAAGTGCATGTCGACATCCCCGCAAAACCGAGTCGATTCCCCCCATTTTTTGGAGAATCTGGCTGCTAATGGTTTTCATCAACATATCCATGGCCCTACCCATAAAGATGGTCACACTCTGGACCTGATCATATCTCGTCTTGAAGATGGATAGGTTGCTGGGTGGGGCCTTTTGCCTGGGCTAGGCTCTGATCATTCGTTTTATTAATTGTACGATTAGCACCCGAAATCACCAACTCATGAGAACTATGTGCACATCAGAAGAAAAGAATATGACAAGGACTCTTTCTCAAATGACATTTAATCCATGATTGCCGTCTTGACCTTCGTGAGGCTCAGTTGATGAGGTGCTTGGTGTAAATTTGAGGGAGTCTTTTAATTAGTTGTACTCGATTTTTATTGACCTCCTCAACAAGCTTTCCCGCAGTCTTAACCACGATCAACCTGGTTTAATAAAGATTAGATATTGATGATGCAGGACTGAAAGTAGCGCGTTTATAGAGGAAAAAGGGTAAAAACGAGGAAATAGTGTTCGATTGGAGCATACAATGTACAATCAGCAGGAATGCGTTAAACTCATTCATCATGCTACTAAGGAGGTTATTACAGAGAACAATTAAAAAATGCTAACAAACAAAAACCATGTTTGCTACTTACTCTGAATAAGCTTCTGAACCCCCAAAACCAAAACAACTCCTAACTGTAATTCAGCTAATGAACTAGGAGCTCATTTGCCAGGTTTTCCAGGACAAGGTAACAAAATCAGCACGGGACTGAATTCTCCAGGTTCTAACTCGCAGAATGATACAAGTGGGACACATAGTTGATGAGAATCGTTCCAATGCATGAGTTTAATCAGTCACTGTTGAAGAGGTAACGAGGTGATTATGTCAACTGTCTCAAAATCAGTTCCTTAGAAACCATTCCATTGAGTTGTAACTTAAGGAGAGGTTGCATATCTGGCTGAGCCATTAAACAAGATAATTAACAAGTCTATCCGCACTGGTGATTTCCCAAGCTATTGCTCCGGGAAGCTGCTGTGACACCCATTCTCAAAAAGCCTCCCTAGACAAAGAGGTGCTCAAACACTATCGCCCTGTGTCAAATATTTGCTGCGTGTTAAGTCATGGAGGAAATAGTGAGTGCTCAGATAAAGGATCATCTTGTCTCAACATGACTTAACTGAGAAGTTTCAGTCAGCCTACAAAGAACGACCAGCATGATGAAAATCGGCACTTCTGCGTGTCAAGTCCGATATCCTCAATGAAATTCACAACAGTAAGGCAGTTGCTATTGTCTGTAGATCTTTCTGAGATTTTGATACTGTGGATCATTGCAATTCTTTGGATAGGTTACGTGATACTTTCAACATTCAACTTACGCCTTACAGGGGATCGGTCTTACATGCAGAACCGCTATTTCGTGTGCGCATGGGATGCAATTTCCAAACAAGCATCATCTCCCTTCGGTCGCCTTCAGGGTTCTGTGGTCGGGCCTCCTCTTTTCTTATGTACACATTACTGTATCGCATCAATCATCTGAAGCACAATATTGTCTTACCACTGTATGCTGAGATGTACAGCTTATTTGACATTTGCAGCTAAGTGTGATGGTGATGCCAAAACATGCTGTCAAAAGACTCTTATGTGATTGATGAAATCAGTGAGTGGGATGCGCTGTAACAAACTCAAATTGAATGATGAAAAAAAGACAGAATTTTCAATTCGCATGTTCAGCCTATTACACAAATCGCCTCAAAGATATACCATCAGGGTCGGGACAGTGTATGTTCCCCAGTCCTCGGCAATTAGAAACATTGGTGTCGTGTTTGATCACACAATGTCTATGACTGAACATGTAAAGGTCATCATTTAGTCTGTTAACTTTCACCTTCGCACTATTTACCGGATACGCCGCTTTATAACATTTGAGAGTTTTTGTCTAATTCGTTCGTTCACTGATTTTATCTCGCATTGACTATGCAATTCACTTTTGTATGGAATGTCGGCCAGAGATCGGAGATTTTGCAGAATAGAGCAGCCAGGCTGGGTGTTCAGATCTGATTGAAGGACACCAGCCACACTATCTCCTTAAAGAGCTCCATGGGTACCAATTAGTGAGCGCGTTGTCTTTAAGCTTATGCGTCTTTCTTACAAGGGCATTTCCGGACATTTGCCATCTTACTTGTCCTAATACCTATCTTTGGATATTCCTGGCAGGCAAGGATTGCGTTCTTTTCTCCAGATGACAAGACGCTCCTCACTGGTTCCCGCACAAAAAGGTCAGGGGTGGACAGGGCTTTCAGCAATGCGGCCCATAGCCTATGGAACACTTTGCCTATCTCTGTTCGCCACTCCACTCCAAGGCCATTGTTACTTTAAGGCAAGATCTAAAATTTCATCTATTCCTAAGAGTTGATTGTGTTGCTTAAATGTGTTTTGTTATTGCCTAATATGATATTTAATTTATGCAGCTGTTTCTTTTTTTTATTTTATAAGTTTGATGGTCGTCCTTATTTCATAGTAATACAACAGGTTATGTAAAAGATGACAGTTTTAGGCTAAATATAATTACTCTCTATTTTGTTAAAGCGCTTTGACCTTTTTTGAGAAGGGCGCTTGCTATATCAAAATGCCGTTGTATTGTAAAGTGTCATTATGAAATTACATGAATTTTCAACCGGCTATCAAAATAAAGCTTTCTTAGACCGGTGACAAAGGATCCTTATGATAATTGAAGAATACGTGGATTCAAAAACATTTGTTTTCGAAGCTCAGTTTTGAGTCTAAATTCGAAATTAAAATGCCCATCATACAAAAATATGAAACGATCTGGAGACATATTTTCTACTGCAAAATATCCATTCTTTTTTAATGGTTTACCATTTACCCCTGGTCTGAAAAAAGAGGGGGGTTTTGCGGGGTGTTGCATCCGTCCGCATGTTTAAGTCTCCTTCGAAAAGTTAAGTCCGATTCAATTTAAACCAGATGTGGGTTTTTTAAGGTGCAGTAGGAATTTCTTCATATGTGGATAGGTAACGGTCATAGATCAAGGTCAAATGTCATTCTGAGGTCCGTGTCGTATGCTGTATCTCCTGTATGTGTGTGGTTTTGTGTTTGTGTGTGTGTGCCATTCGTTAGGGTTTCGTTTTTCCACGTCTCCTTCGAAAAGTTTTTTAAGTCCGATTTACACCAGAATTGGGGTTAAGGTGTGCCATGATGGGTTTCTTCATATGTGAATGATGTCAAGGTCATGGATCAAGAGCAACGGTCAACTGAGGTCACTGTTCCAAAAGAATTGCCATCATGCCGGGGGGGGGGGGGTGGGCGGAAAGTTTACTTGCCAGTTATTTTTGAAAAATGTGGAGTGCAAAACCGTCGGATCTCAAGATTTAAATTAAATGTCCGCGACTCTGGACACTTAAAACCGTAGTGTCGGCGGACAAGAAGACGATCTTATAACAAACAGTCCTATGGGACGTTCCATTTTAAACCAGGAGTCCCAGGACAATGAAACAGAACTTAGTATCCGTAAGACTCTCAGATTCAACCTTAGCGTCGGACGGACACTAAAACGACCGGACGCTCTAAATATGACACCGGGAGTTTTTCTAAAATACTATAGTATCCAACTTTTGGTGTGAGCTTAACACTGCTGGTTGTTATACACCAATGCATTACTTTATGCACAAATTCTGGACCTGCAGTTTTTACACTTGATTAATCCCCAATTGTGCTGTCATTAAAGGTGTTGACCCGATCAGTGCCCTGATTTTTTCCTGCGTCTTCCCACTTACACAGGGAACCATGTACCAAAAATATTTTCACAATATTAAATATGTCCATGTGAAAGTAGACACATTAGATGTGTAATTATTAGCACATAAGGACATTGTGCTGTATTAATAACCCGCGTAATAGCGCGATCCAATCCGAAATGGTAGTATTCCTGAAATACGCGCGCGACGTCGTGGGTCATTGTGAGAGAAAATGACTTCTCACATTGACTCCTGCGTGTGACGTCACTGAGTAGCCGGTAAATTAAATTTATTGGGGCCCTGAAGATGGGTACAAATTGGCGAGAAACATTGATTACAAATCAAACAAAATAACAAGTGACTTTGAAGCCAATGCAAAAAACACTAAATTAAAAGAAATGCGACCAACTTCAGTTCCCTGAATATAAGTTAATATGCAAGTTCGAAAAAAAGATTTCTTTAACATCGAATTCATTCCCACGTAAAGCTATAGCTTGCCTACCTGTACTGAGCATGCGAGGCTGAACTCCACTGGTCCAAATCCTGGGGTCCAAATATTATGCCGGTACCGCGGCCCGCGGTTGCAACCAATATTTACAGTACAACATTGTGATTTTTTTATACGAAAAATGGATGAAGACGACAACACTTTACATTTCAGTCATGTATTTTTAGCGGCGAAGAAGTAATCAAAGAGCTACAGATCAAAAACAGCTGAACAAAAAAGCCATGCCAGTCACGAATTGATCCCGAAATCATGGTACTACTACCACTACCAGTTACGCTGGGTAATGATCAGCTATGATCCCGGTCGCGGGTCATGACTGATGGGCGTCCACAGATGGTGTTTGGAGTCAATCCCACAATTGCACCAGGTTTGGGAAAAATTTCACTCAACTAGGGTCAGTGATCATCAGAAAAAATCATATTCTTAAACACATAAAAACCGTGACTTTACGCTCATTTTAGCCCCAAGCGTTAGTACTTAGGGATTTTTTGCATGATTATGAAATGTCTTGTGGGTTCTTAAACTTTTGTGAACACTTTTTATCCTGAATGACATGTGTTTAGTACAGTCCGGTATAGGCACATTGCTATGCATCATGGGACTTGATTCAAAAAACACCCTTGGGCAAGTCCCGAAGCAGTGGATCTTTTCAAGTGTAAACAAGACGGACATGGGTTAATTTTCACCAAAAAAAAAAGACCATTACAAAATGTAAAAAAAGCGCTTGAAACAATGAAACTTGAGCTTAAAACGCCGTGTTTTGCGATCGAGTCGGGGAATCGAGAATTGTACATGCACTGCAACTCCAAAGAGATCATGAATGTAATATAATCAGGTCACGACGCTGCATGTTTGGGACTTCCCCATAATTTCCCTTGGATTGCGGGGGGCGGGGGGAGGTGGTAGAAATTAAATAAGCAAATTATGACCAATAATGGACAAATAAAATAATAAATAATCACCCAGACAAAGAAAATAGAAAATAACCAAATAACCAAAAAAAAAAAAAAAAAATACGGAAAATAAACAAAACAAAGATAAATAAAAATTTTAAAAAGTCAATAAACAAAAAACAAAATGCAAAATAATCAAAATATGAGATGGTACAAATATTAAAAAACTAAATACAAATAAACAAATGAATTCACAACTACACAATACAAATACACAAATGGAAAAAAATGATAAATAAAAAATAGGCCTCTCCCTCCTATAGAAAA
>JAMKCH010003688.1:0-64138 GCA_023653785.1 Ophioderma brevispina
CATTACCAGAATCACTTTTGAAGTACTTGTAGTGATTGGTTCAGTCCACGTCCAATTGATTGGGTTAATAAAACTCCATGTTGGCCGCATGTTATTCTTGGCAGCTTCAAATTTTAAAAGGACATTTAAGCTCTGATTTCCCTTATTAAGTGCATAATTTGTTTCTGTAAGTTTGACATTTTTGAAGTTGGTTCCAGGTTTGGGGATAGAAGATGACGTTTAATAGTTTCGTCTCCTTTAGTTGGGGATATTTCCACTTTAATAGGGATATGAGACCATATTTTCAAAGTTTGTTTGATTTCCATATTGATAAAAATGACCAAAAAATACTTTTAATAAAAAAAAAACTAAGAAATCAATTGAACAGATCAAAAGTTACGATATTTACAAATAGTTTAATTTCAAAGCTTTTCCTGAAAATTTAAAAAAGCAAAAAACCAACAAAACAACAATACACAAATAAACATAATAAAAAAAATTCCCCCCCCAGAAGTGATCCTGTTTGAGTTTTACATAAAACTTGGTAGAAATTGACAAAAAGTAAGAGTGTGAAATGACTTAACA
Source organism: Ophioderma brevispina (assembly GCA_023653785.1). Classification (NCBI taxonomy): domain Eukaryota; kingdom Metazoa; phylum Echinodermata; class Ophiuroidea; order Amphilepidida; family Ophiodermatidae; genus Ophioderma; species Ophioderma brevispina. The sequence continues at coordinate 565 of JAMKCH010003688.1, forward strand.
TATGGACTCCAAGAAAGTCCTAAATGTGCCAAAAAAATGAGCAAAAATGGGGCAAAATTGAGGAAAAAGTGAAAATCTCTGAGCAAATATTACAAAGAGGACCTGAATTTAAAGTCTTCAAGAAGGTATTCTTACAATATCGTCATGAATGATGGATCCAAATTTGGGCAAAAATCGGGGATGTCAAAATCACCTCGGAATTGTTACCTTGCAACGTCTGGGACCCACAAAAACAGCTGCTCTTTGTGGTGCCATTGACTAGGTTTGCGTGGATGTCTACAGTTTTAACACAGCTGTAGGGGAACTTATGGATTTCCAATCAGTACCAAAGTAAGCAGTATATAACTAACTTTGTTTTAAACCGAAATAGATTGAAAAAAAATGCTGTGGTTTGGTTTTCCCCATTTCTTTAACTAACCCTGTTAACATTGAGTGCATGGTATTTCAGGGGAACAAATTGACTTTTGTGACATTCCTCTAGTAAGAACTTCTTTTCTATATGGATTTTTCTCATTTATCAGATTGTTTAGATTTAAAAAGTGTCTCAGTTGCTAAAATCGTTGGCAGATGATCGGTAATATCAGTAATTAAAATTTCAGATTCAAACAGATTCCATATTCATGTTATTAGTTAATACGGGGTGAGTTCAAAAAACTTGACCCAGCTTGTGTCCGCCATTTGTAATGTCTAAATAACATACTAGTGAATAAAAAAACCTGTGATGAAAAAACCAAAATTGACCCTGACATGTTACTCAACTGTGACGCACTTATTGTTTTTAATAGCAATATTTTCAACTTTCTATGCTGAAAAACTGAAGGTTTAGTGAAGAAATGAGGTAGTATGAGAGATTTTCGCGCTGACCCATTTTTACCCATTCCAATGGGATTTTACACAGGTAAAGCGGCACTGGCACATTGTCACAAAATATGAAATTCTTCATTTGCTCTCAAATTATAGTCTAGGTATTGAAAGAACAGAGATATATTTTACAGTAAATTATAAACATACCCAAAACAGATCGGGACATTGAATGAGGATAAGAATCAGGTAATTGTAGGCCAACTTTAAGTTTTCCATAGTGCAGTTAGTGTCCACTGTACACGGGCCTCGACCTTGGCCACCAACCGAATCATGTTTACTGAAACCATTCATAAGTTTGAGCGTATGTAAATGATTCCCACTTCCACAGGGCACCATCCAATCATGATCAATGACATGCTATGCATGAGTGATTACCCACACACATTGTGCATGAACATTGGCAATTAGGATTAGGCCTGTTTTTACATATGTTGGAAGCCTGTTAGAAATGGTTCGTTTCGGATATTTTTCTACCCGTATGTCAACCAAATTACAACCACCTTATAGAAAATAGATTAAATCTTGGTTGGTCCAGCTTCTTCTACGAATAGTATAGGTCTAACCGCTTGTCCATGGCGCTCTCTTGACTCTGCACAGCAATCACCGGTGACTTTAACATAGATTAGCATATACACTACCAAAAATAACCCCCTCTTTATAAAATGACCATTTTCGGATTTTTCTGAATGTTCTAATCATAATAAAATCACACATGTTGTTAGATGATAATATATTCTAATTAGAGCTTCTACAAGAAAATCCCTTTTTTTTTGGAAAGGGCACGTTTCCTCGCAACGACGGGAGTTTTCTCATGTCCTACGCGTTAAGCACAAAGTACGCATGACAGGTCATAGGCGTATTGAATGCACTTGTGTGTACTGAATAGGGAAAATGGAAATACTGCAAGATGCCATACTTAATCAACAAATGTGTATGAATATTTTTGACTCGTACTCACTAAAGTAAAACCGAAAAAGGTTTAAGACCGCCCTTTGAGGAATTTAAGAGTCCCACATGAAAGTCCTACAGAAAGTCCTAGGACTCTAGGTTTTTCGGAGACTGGGCGTCCGTAGACGCCCAGTATCCGAAATCTTCGAACGACCAGGTATGTAATATTGTATGTGCATGTATTGTTTAATATTGATTTTGGTGATTATCTACGTAGGTTCGAGTACTGGTCGCACCACTTTAGAGTCGTTGGGTTTATAATTTTTTAATTTAATTATTTTTTTTCCCTTAATTTTATTTACTTTAATTTTATTATGTCGTTATTTTTTTTTTATTTATTAGTGATTTTATTCTTCTCTTTTTGAAATTTAAATTTTATACTTGTCTTTTCAATTTTTACTATTAAACTCGTGCTTTTTAAAATTTTGATATTTAACAAATGGATATTTAACAATTGGTATTTAATTTAAAGAGCATGTTGTAATATTATGGCAGATGAAACGTTTTAAAATCGAGAAAACATTTTGAAAAAATGAAGAGATTAATATGTGAATAATGTTAAATATGTTTTTGTCATGTTTAAATACGTGTGAAATGAAAACATCATAGCGATTTTTAAACAGTGATTAACGCGTTTGAATGTAAAATTTTATATTACTATATTGACGCACAAATAGGAATGTAAGCAGAGCCCGTTAATTTGGGACAACATGTGATAATTAAATGAAAGATGAACGCCGTCAATGTAATGTTAAGTGTTGTTCACTCATTAACATCTTTGCGGTGTTCACATAATTTTAACATGCTAATAAAGTTGAACATTGTTTATAAGTGTTACCCTCATTAACGTAAATAAGGTGTATTAATGCATATATGTGTTAATGTATTAGCGCTTGTTTTTTTTGCAGTGTACCTAATAGCTTCGACAATGTGACACATGGGGCGTTCACTACACTCAGACAGATGAAGATGAAAACGTTAGGTTTATATACTACTACGGACTCAACTATATTGGTGTATATGTGGCACACCGCTTTCTTCCTTCCTTTTATCTGGGAAACTGCTTTAAATGTCTCAAAATGCACTAGTTTCATAATTGGCATTGTAAACTGTTTATGTTGCTCAAATTATTGCCTTTATAAAGCAGATCTGATGCAATTTACTCATAATTCACCTCGATTGGCTGTTCCTCTCATTTGTAGTACCGACTATTGAGTATCTCGTGTTGGGCATTTCGATCAATTTACTTTAAAATAGTAATCTAAAACGTCGTGTTACGCGTATATTTGAAAACATGTTATTCGGAGAAATTAGCTTTTAGTTTGGTGGGATATTTGAATTCCTCTTAAAATTTTATAGAAACATGGGGCAAAAGTTGCCAGTTTTTCCACTAAACTACTGTGTGTGAGGTAGTATTGCAGAAAACGTTATTTCAAACACCACTAAATTTTTTTGAAAACCATTGACTTAATTATTAATAGCCCAAAAATTCTGTTCATAACACTGTTTACTACTTCTACTCCATATGACTCAAGCATAAAAAGGGCCCGATTGCGCCAGCTTATTTTGCATCTTTAAGGAACACAAAATCTTAACGTACGCCTATCAAAAGAACGGCAATCTTTATCCAGCTAATTTACTACAAAGGTCAATTTCATCAGATCATGTTGTGTATGTAACCGTTTGCATGGTTTTTATGGGTATTTCAAAAACAATCCGACTATACGATAATGTGTTTATTCGCGGTATCCACATTTAATTGACATAAATTAGTGGCACTCGTGCGAAATGATAACTGGGTGGATACATGTAACATGCACTCATAAATATTTTTACAAATGTTTAAGTTCTAATAATACATTTTTTACAAATATATAATGTTTGACCAAAAGAGAATGTTTTGATGTGTGATGTTCAATTCCATTTGGACCCCAGGATCAAGTACCGGACAGCACACAGTCTACGTACATGTGAATTTATAGAAGGGAATTCATTTGAAGATGTTGTTTATTTTCATGTTCCAAACCTCATTCGATAAGGAAAATAAGTTTAATGCCCAGTTTTTCTACAGCTTTTCTTCTTAATTGGGTATTTCCCTTTAAGCTGCCATTTTTTTGAAGTTTTGCTAGTGCTAACAATATTTGCTTTTTGCGTGTGCTTGCTCTTCCACATTGAATCTGTTGCTGCGCTCATTCTCTGAGACCTTGATGCATGTCCCTTTCAGCTTCCTCTTAGCCAGCTTTATCTCACATCTACCGAATAAGGGGAGTGGGGGAGTGGTTTGATTGTATTTCCAATTGGTATTTTCTGCCTCCTTTTCGTGCAAAAATAAGCACAAACCGGAATAGAAGTAATGTTTACGACGATCTTGAATGTATTGGGGATTCGTCAGTAGTCCTAAGGAAAGGCATACAAAATTTGGACAATTCCATAGACGCAGTGTAAAAACAAAAAAAAAAACGTTCGAATATCAGATTCCCGTGTGGTTTTTGGCTCTAATGATGGCAAACGACTATTTGTAGATTCACAGAGAGTTTTAGTGCTATAACTGGTTGGTAAGGTCCGCAAAATCGACAAGTATATCATTATCCGTGACATCCAATTTCAGTATTTTCTACCTCTCTTGACTGTATAATCATAGTGACGTCATATTCTGGAATGTTTCTACTTATTTTGATGGATGCCAATAGAAAGATACCATCTAGCATCCAGTGGTAGCCAAATATATTTTGAAGTATTGATTTTTAATAAGGAAACTCCAGAGGGTGGTAACCTCACTCCCAAAAAAAGGAAGGGCTGTCTCCTTAATGAAATCACTTTTTCTCATATTTTGTCTGTCGCATATACATTAGCATCTGCTAAAGGTGGAGGTTGCGTACCTCAATTATGGACTGCGCTTGGATGTGTCTTTCCTTTCTCTGATGATACGCCAATCATGGTCGATCTTTCTAGACGCCATTAATTTTGACTTAAATTTACCCGAGACTGGTACCTAAAACCCGTGTAAGACCATCCTATGGTCTGAGCCCAAACTGACACAAGTCATGTATGCCTCTGCATTCAGATGCTGCTCCTCCATTCCTTTCGGTTTAATGTGCAGTCCAGCTGATACTTGTTACCTCCAGAGCTTTCCCCTTTTCATGTGATAGTATGTTTCTTTTGCATTGATGAGCTGTGTTTACCTTCAAGATCCAACCTTTTTTTAATTTAAATGAGATTTAACAACTCAGAAGAATACATACTTCATGTATTAATGTAATAACGCGTAATATAATAATATATCAAATTAAATACTTGCTCTTAATTGCGTTACGAGGGGTTAGCAATAGTCTAACATAAACAACGTTTCCTATCCTATGGCCAAATTTATATGAATCTTGGTAAGCTTGTTAAGGTTGATGTGCAGTACATTTTCACTATTTTTGTTTTGTACAATCCACAATACAACCTCCGTCGCATGTTATGAACCCGACGATATTATTTTTTATAATTGGAAATACTGAAAAAAAAACAGCAGAAATAAAGAGAATAGAAATTGACAACACTGAACTTAGGCTCATGACCCGAGACCAATAATTTGAAACCCAATTTGACCGATTTGGAACAAAAGCAATAAATATGTGCTATTTCAAAAATTATCCACAACCTCTTATAAACCACAATCCTTCTTTCTCCAAAATGCATGGGAATTTACATAGTGAAATCCAGAGGGTTGCATGAAAATCATGAATATCCAAAAGTGGATGAATTTCCTCCACATACAAATCGTAAAAATATCCCCATATACCAAATGTTGTTATTTTGAACAGATGCATGCACTGAAGAGATCATTGAGTAATTGAGTAGCAAACCCAAGTGTACTGGGAATCCACGAATATTTTAACTGACCCACTGAAAAAAAAATCCCATTCCCAAAAGAATACTATCACTTATTAGGTTGTTTTTCCCTTTCGTCGGTTCTCTTTGGTCAAAAACAACAAAACCAAAAGATGATGAAAAAACCTTGAAATTCCCACTGGAATTCGCACATTGATTTGTCAAAACCACTTGGGAATTTCCATAGTTACTTCGAGTTTGAAATTGTCACTGGGGTGGCTTAATTCCTGGAATAGCCTATTTTTACCAAACCCTTAAATTGTCGCCCATTGTAAAGGTATGTGCGTACTGCACATTGATGATAGGGGTGCACCATTATGCTGAATGTAATTATGTGTTATATAGAATCACAAAACAATAATTTCAAATGCCCCCTTTTTAAAGAGATACTTAATGGTGTGCCATTTAAGCAGACACTCAATTGTGCTGGGCTGCTTGCATTGACACCAGCTGCATGGGACCACCCACGATTAGTACACCAACCGCCCCCGGACCCTCAAAATTTAGGGACCCTGAGATTTTGTGTAAAGGTAATAAATTTCAGAGTCCCACTATTTTTAATGTCTAGGACTCTTTCGCTTTTATTACATTCGTCCCATGGCCACTAGTGTCCATTCCTTGAGAGTCTCCAGGGGCCAGGTTCCGTTCGCGAAACCTCATGCGTAACCTACGTGTATTACTAAACCTCATTGCTTAATGTCCTTCATATGACCTTTTCATACTATTTACACAGTATGCTTTGTATAAGTGATCCACTCAATCATGACATAGTATGCACGTAGATTTACGACCTGAGTTTCGCGGACGAACCCCAGGACACTGAGAATCAAAACGTGGTATCCATAGGACCCCTAATTTTTAAAACAATGGGTCCCTAGACTGTAATGCAAACTGCATAGGACACTCACAACGAGTAAACTCAGTCCCCCGACCTCAAAATTTAGGGACCATGAGATTGTGTAATGTAATAAACTTGCAGAGTCCCACTATTTTAATGTCTAGGATCTTCTTTAGTACCTATAGTCCACAGGACACTGCGTGTTATTACGTAGTCCATAGGACACTGAAAACTCAAAAACTTAGTTGTCGATAGGACTCTAATTCACAAAACTATGTTCCTAGGACTGGGACCTCAAAACATACGTCCGCCGGACTCTAAAAAGCTAGGGCTGGCTCGCTCGGACACCGGTAAAACAGTGGTGCATAGGTGGGAACATGATACCGGCAGTGCATGTTCTTGTGTTAAACCCCCTTTCGTAGTTGCTGAATTTAACGTCGCCGGCGACGTTAAATTACAAAATCGTTCTGTTACCCCCCAATAAGTAGCTGATTTGGTCTGATCATTTCGGGTGAGGGCTTTTTGTATATAAAAGCTTTACAAACCATGCAAATATCGATTTTGAAAAAATCTTGAGGCGCCTATTTTCAAAGGTGCCAGTGGTTCATTTCCATTATTTGTCTGAATATGGTGAAAATCGTTCTGGATCAGCCGTGAGAATCCTTACTATCTTACCTCATTTTCTCACCAAATTACGTCATTTTTCAGCATAGAAAGTCGAATGTGCAATTATGATATAACGGTCAATTCCGTTCATCTATTCTAAATTGTATCCGGGAAGATATAATATTCATGGGATTATCTTTCAAATGTGTTCGGTTATCCTAGATTGTGAAATATGATTTAATTGTATACAGGCTTTAAGTTTTTAAAGTTCTTAGATAGCTTCTTATATTAGCATTCATAATAGTAATTCCCCCATGAGTAAGTGAACTTGAACGAACTGATCTAAAGTAATGTAAGAAATTTTTTTCAGACCATGAATTCCACCATTGTAGAGGGAAATGAAGTCTGGATCAATCCGGATCAAGTTGCATATCAACATGTATGTTTAAAGAAACATTCTTTGGTATATGGCTAGTAGCATAAGTCCACTTACATGCGTAGCCACCAAAAGTAAAAAGTCACTTATATGTGTGGAAAAATTAGAGTTAAATCATCCAGTTAGTGGATAAAGGACACTCCAGAGGCCCTGCTTGAAATTACTAATTAATGTGCCAATCAATTCATTTTTTTTGTCATGACCAGAAGTTTGTTTGAGCACGAAAATAACGGATTTACATTCTTGTAGGGCTCCTGGCGAGATCACCTTAAGGGCAAAGGGGCCCCCAACCCAAGCCAGCTCAAACACGTGGGGTTGGCGAGAAATAATTGCAGGTGATCCTGTGGGACATTCAACTCTCATCATATTTTCTGTTGACAACAGTATGATACACTTCACTGGTTTTATCTTATGGGTAATTGCCATGGCGTGGAAGCACTAGAAAGAATGAAATATGATTGCAACTATGTTGCCCTCAAGTCGCCACTATTTAAAGGTCCCAGGAAATGAAATTATGAAACCTACTTCAAAGCCATTCCATTGCAATAAACAGGGCAGAAACAAGAATTACATTACGTGACATCATTTGTGAAACTATGATTATCAGTCAGTGTCATGAATAGATACACCACATCACCTGCGAATTTTCTTTACTCTTTGATAAATCATGGCACCACAAATGATGCCATCACCAAACCCAACTATTGAATGCTTTATGGCTCCCTCCTGTAGACTTGACACAACCACATCAATTTTATTACTCATTCTCCTAGGAACCTTTAAATTACGTGCTGCAGTAAATGTTGTTGAGTAAATTGAACGCAATTTTTCTATATATTATTCAACAGACGACATTAGCATTTGACCATTAGATTTTATCATTGTTATTTAAGACTTATGCCAGTTTCTTAAGAGATGATTCAAAGCAAATTATCATCTCTAATGATGTGCTGAAAGGTAGTTTCCGTATTCGGAACCCTTAAGGAATAAACTTCCTTGTTGCTTATGCCGTGTGACGCCGGCCCTCCCTCCCTTTCCCCCCCCTTGTTACTGACTTCAAAGTATGTCAGAAAAAAAACAGTGACCCGGTCATGGTTCCGAAAACTCCGTGTGAAATCCGACCATGGTGAATGTGCATATTCGATTCAATTATATCGTAAACGTAATATCGAATTGTTAGATAATCTCCTAAAGTTAAAGTGTACAATCATAAAAAGCACTGTACCTTTGACGGTTGGGACACTTGTTGACATGTCTATAATAAAACAAAATTAAAGTGAAATACCAGTTTACATTCTAGAAAAACTCTCCGAAAAATTGACTATGAGATTTCGTCGGCCGCCATCACCTAGTGACGTATTTCTAAATTTTAAACTTTTTGAAAATTTGGCAATCAGTTGTTTCATATTACTCTATAAATTTGATCAAATACTATACCCTCAATTTGGCTAAATTAGCGATCGAGTATTAATTAACTTAATTTGATATATTGCACACACTTTAAAATGCCCGAATCACATAGGTACGTATTTGTCGAAATCCAAAATGAACAAACTAAGAGTGCTCATACTGTATTTTGGTTTAAGTTGACAACACAGAGTGTAGTATTGCGGCAACTTTGTCAAATTGGTGGGCCCCCTCGCAGTCCGATGATATTACTAGTTTTTGTGTTTTCACATTAGCAACGTATTTTAAATTAAACAATTGCTTTTTGGCAAGATATGGACAGAGTTATAAACGTGATCAGCCAAATATATATATAAATATATATATATATATCCCTTAAATCACTAAAACCCACTTTTACCCACTTCAAATTTTGGGCAATATTCTCCATTTCAGTCGATTTCATCGCGGCCATCCAACCAGCCGTAACAGGCCGAAAGCTTTCTGCCACACCACTACTCTTAAGTCTAGCGGCCACTTCAGGTAAATACTACGAAGCGGTTACGACTTGGATTCTTGGAGTTTAGTTCACTTTTGAAACGTCTACATACCGTGGCCGGCTAGGTGACTTTTCACCAAAAAGCTTATAGCGACGTCCGCTGCCAAGGAGCGGGTCCGCTCTGGACTCAGTTCATTTTTGAAAAGTACCTGCCGTGGCGGCTAGGTGACTTTTCAATGCAGTGGCCTGCTAGGTGACTTTCCTGAATAGATCAAAGATCAAATAAAAGATTCTATGGGCGACTTTCCGTATGACCAAGGCAGCGGTCCGCTCTGGCTTAGTTCATTTTTGAAAGTCAACTCACGGGCCCGGTAGGTGACTTTTCACTGCGTGGCCCGGGCTAGGAGGACTTTCACTGAAAGATCACTAAGATATAAGGCGGACTTTCGCTGACCAAGGAAAGCGGTCCGCTCTGGAACTTAGTTCATTTTGACAAGTCTACCTGCCGTGGCACGGCGAGGTGACTTTTCACTGAAAGATCACTAAACGATCTAGGGCGACTTTCCGCTGACCAAGTAAGCGGGCCGCTCTGGACTTAGTTTTTTTCTGAAACTCTGCTTAGTCAGGTCATTTTCTAAGGTCTGAGATGACTACCTCTATAGATATAGTTCTGGTCGCGGCCCCATTTTCGAGACTAGAAGCAACTTCATAGAGAGTAGCCCAGTACTTAACCTCATCTGACTTGTGCGAGTTTGTAGTCAGAAACTGGGCCATGAGATTACGCACTCTATTATAACATTACATATGAACCCTCAACACCTTATATACATAGGTTGTGCGGAAACCGAACGGTCGGCCAAATTTCTTGCAGATCTACGGTCTCTCCGGCCCAATAAATAGGTGATTTTCCGCTGTGGCAAAGCTAAATTTTGCTTGCCGTGGCCCGGATACTTGAAAGGGTACTGCAGTGGCCCGGCTAAGGTGTGGGATAGTGCGGTATTCGCCACCCCTTCGTCGACCCGGGTAATCACCCGGAGCTACTAAAAAAAATGTCTGGCCACATTCGGGTTTCCGCAAAACCAACTTAAAATAGGGTTTTGAAGGGAAAAAACATCATGTATGAAAGAGTGCGGCATGACTGGTTTCTGATCGCAGAACCACACTGGTCGGATGTGGTTCAGTGGACGCGGTAGAAGAAATGAAAGTGCCAATTGTGAGCCCAACTGTCGGGGAAGGTAGTACAGTATACTATAGGGAGAGTTATCCTGTACTGGCCCGCGGTGTGCTTTTGGGTCTGCGAGGGCTATGTTTGCGCCAACATTTTCTAGCCGGCAGCGGGGCGTTTTCCCACTAGTAGTGGATTTTACCGAGTGCGGCTCTCCGGTGGAGAGAGCTAAAAATGGAAGGGTGCCGTATGCGAATCGGTATTGATCTAGGGACGCTTTCGTAGCGTATTAGTGTGTACAAAAATGTAGCATCGCCGCAAGAGGCCCAAAAAGCCGGCCTGCAGCGGTGCGGAGTGTGGTTAGGGACAGAACGTATCTCTACATAGTCGAGCCCAAGTGCACGGTGGGGCTTTGAAAAATGACAAGTCCGGAGGGACAGTACACGGCATTGTAGCCGCGATTCCGGTGGCTTGGAAGATACAGCTCTGACTTAGTTTTTGTTCATTGTCTCTGTTGGATCTAGGCAAATTTCCGCTAAATTCCCGAGGAAGTGGTCCGATCTGGGACTAGTTATTTTTTTTCAAAAGTCCGGAGCGACCAAGTTACACGCCAGTAGCCGCGATTTCCGGCGAAAGATCAGGAAGCCCGACCGTCTGGAATTATTTTTTTTCACCCTTAACTATGGGCTGTTGGGTCTAGGGCAAAATTCCCGTTAAATACCCGAGGCAGTGGTCCGCCTTGGACTTAGTTATTTTTTTAAAAAGTCCGGAGCGACCAGTACACGCATGTAGCCGCGATTTCCGGCTAACGATCAAGGAAGCCGACCGCTTCTGGACTTATTTTTTTTTTCACCCTTAACTATGGCTGTGGGATCTAGGGCCAATTTCCCGCTAAAGAACGAGGCAGTGGGCCGCTATGGAACTTAGTCGTTTTTCCCAAAAGTGGAATAGTCAATTTTTTGAAAGAGGACTTGTTCCATTTTTCAAATGTAGATATTTGTCAAATCTTAAAAATTGTGATGTTTTTTCCGTGAAAGGCCGGCCGCATCTGAAGTCTGAATTATGTAGTGAAAGCGTGGGTTAGGATTAGGGTTTAGGGCATCTGAGTTAGGGTTAGGATAGGGGTAGGGCATCTGAATTTCACCGGATGTAGTCACTTGAGAGAAAATTTGGACGGTGAAAAGATCGGTGGAATGGTCTCTATCTTCGTCGTTCTCCTCTTTCCTATCTTCATTGTTTACTTCATCCCGTTCTACCTGCCTTCTCCACTCGTCACTCTTTCTCCCCACTCATATCCAGCTTTTACCTTTTACACACCCTCTCTCGCCCTCTTCACGGCTAACAACCCTAGCGTGAATGCTTTAACATTAAGCGTTTAGTCAGTTCACTTTGGAGAAATTTGGACGGTGAAAAGATCCTGGTTCACTCATGTGACCGGTACTTCCGGTACTTTGATTCCAAGGTAAAGATTATAAAAATGCCTGCATGCAATCAGTTTCAGGTAAGTGGATAGGCTCAGATGGCTCAGTGGATAGGACGATGGAACGAAGACCAGACGCTACACAAAACCAACCCGCTAGGATTCCGGCTTTCCAGGTTCGAGTCCCACTAAATGGTAAATTTAATTTTTGTTCTTTTTCATCTTCGCATACCTTTTGTCACGTGTTACCGTCACGTGGTACGTGGACGTGATGATGTCGTGACGGGAAATAAAAGGTATAAAAGAGCGATCGCCAGCGATCAGTATCAGTCTAGCAATGGAAACGACGACAAGCACTTCAGAGTCCTACACCGAGGAACAGCTTACTTCGGGCGGTTGAAAACGAACGATGAAAAAGGCTGGACATAAGCCTAAGAAGCCGCCGGTGGATACCGGGGAGTGGTTTAGGGCAGCAAAGACAAGCCGAGCACCCTTTAATTCTTGGGCCCGACACGAGGGGGTTAGGTCAGCACAAAGCCGCAGCAGACTACGGCGCATCCACTTCATCAGCGGAGCCGGCGCTTTCCACACGACATGCTGTGCCAAAACCCAAAGCAAAGAAGGCTTAAGAGCCGGGGAAAAGGGCCGGTTGCATCCAAGCCTCATCGGGCAAGGCTTTTACCAAGATCGGAGCAACTCCGACGTTTTTGGATAATCCCCAGGATAGTCGTGACCGATGACATGGTGCAACCCGTTGATGAAGTTGCGCTTGACGCGGACACAACGCTGGTACCGACTTAGCCAGTGACAACTGATGAGCCTTTAGGATCAGAAGGATTTTTTTCTGATGATCCGCGCAAGCCAGCCCACCGCGCCAGAAGGGTGCCGAGTACATAGACTAGGCAGAAAATGACCCGAAGCGAGGAACGGTTGACCTGCAGGACACTTTGAAGACATCTCGGTGGGACGCCACATTTGACCACGGTGCGACGACACGTGTTTCGCGGTACACTACCGAGAGGACCGACATTTGACGCGGACCAAGAGACGCGTCTCCTGGACTATTTTGCGGAGTTTTTCTCTCTAATCTCTTCAAGCGAGATCGCCGACGGGACAAACATCCGGTTGAGACAAAAGAGGGTGAGAAAGTGCTCGGCCGCCGAAATCGCGAGTGGTTGGTATCCATCTGGTGAAGGGTCTTAATTCGCTGGCGAACGACAAGGATTATGGTCGACCCATCCGGTGTACGAAACCCGATGATTTGCAATGCGAGGGCTACACGCGTTGTGAAGTCCTGTCTGGTAGCATCTATTGTGCGAACCCGACTACGACCAAAGAGATGGATGCAGGAAACTACGGAACAAGAGCTAAGGTTCCAATACATCCGAAAGCATCCGCGGGATAGAGTCGCCAGTCCGCCTGGGACACAGTTCAGCGGAATTGCCAGGAGAAGGATAACTGCAATCCGCAACTATCTCATTTTTTGTTTTTTTTTTTTTTTTTTTTTTTTTTATCTCGATGAGGATGGTGCGTCCAGGGGCATTAGGTTGGTGGCGGCGACGAACCCATCGAATGCGGACCCAGCTACCCGCCGCGGCTTCAGAATGACGCATTATGCGAATGGGACAGGGATACATGTGCAACTTTACTGCCCTTGCCCCTTTTTCAAAACACGCGGGGCCCGTCGGGATATCGCGTGACGTGACATCGATCACACACCAAGTTCCATCAATTTTACTGCGACAAGTTGTCCGGATCCTATCTTAGCCAGGAACTGTTGGAGCGATCTCTATTAACGGGGGCGTGGGAAAGAGAATTCCCGGGGACAGCCGACGACTTCTCAAACGATAGCCGCAAAAACCCGGAGCCGATGTCAGCCAAGAACCGGATAAGACCCGGGTATTGTTATGTTCGGGCAAAATGGGTGCACAACGTTCACGCTGTGGAATGACATCAAGGTGGTGCCACTCGTTTCAACTGCGATTAACGGGTACCAGGATGACAAGCTCGAGAAGCTCAGGCGGCGCTTTCGGCTACAACAAAGGCTCGAAAGCAAAGAGGCGCAATTATCGCCGCTCCGCACCGTTAATGTGAATACCACAGTACGGAGCGGCTGTTGACAAAGCTGATCATTTACGTGCATACAACTACTGCTGGAGAAAGAGTAAGCACTGGTGGAAGAGGTGCTTTACTTCTTGGTCGATATCAGCCGAGTCAATGCCTGGATTTGTACAAGTCGTGTCCACAATGCGGCGGTGTACCCCGGATGCTGATAAAATTGCTCGTCATTCGAGGTTTATCCCCAAACTGGCCGAGGAGCTCATTGGGGCGGGTTCGGTCCGGCGGACAGTTCCCCACTGAGTCGACATTGTCGTAAGGCACATGCATCAAACCATAGGGCCGGGCATAGCTGGTGATATGAGGAGAAGAGGCATCCGGACCCTGTCGGGTGCCAGACACTCGGAAGAACGACTGCTTCAGGAGGAAGGAGCGAAACGGGGGGGGCCGGGGACGAGTTCGGGTGCAGAACGTGCGGGGTGCATTGCTCTGTCGGGTGGATTGTTTTTTGGATTTATACATCGCTTCTCTTTGATTCAGATTTTGCAGTTTAATGAGCGACCCATCGCGGTAGACAAAACAGCGTGTGCATGTTGCGCAACATTTTGACGAAAGACGGACTCCTAAGGGCAGGTTGTGCCGAATGATAGGGCAACCTGCCTTGCTAACTTTGTCCGATGACTACTCGAACAACTGACATTGAACGTGCCCGCAGCGTGTGCCGAAAACACAAGTGCACCGCTGTAGTTCTAAATGTGACTATAGGCGGACGCATACAGTGTGGTGCCGAGCGATTAGTGCACCACTGAACTAATGCCTTTTACATACGATCGCTTCTTAAATGTTACACAAGAGGTTGTGGCGAGTTAAGAGAGCACCATCTGTTTTATTTGGCTTGACCGGACATTTTACTTTAAGCTGATTTGCCCTAACCTTCGACCGGGCCCGGTGTCTACAAGTCAGACTAACTCAGACTTGAACTTCAATCTTCAGCTAGATACTGTACCTATCCAGCCACCCGCAATCGCTTCACTGCTGCTACCAAAGAAGGGCAGCCTACAGGTACTGTTGGAACCTGGCAAATAAAATCACACATGGGGGGCCTTCATCCGACCGGTATTTGGACCCTGTACCTACGGCAAGGATACCTCAGGGCTGCGGCCCTATCCTCCTCTATCCAGGATAATATAAGGTTCCCCTGCAGCCGTGGTGCGGTTGGTTAAAACCAAACAGTTGCAAAGACAAACTTACTGCTACCATACAAGACTGAGCCTGGAGCTACTGCTACCCCAGAAGTGCAGCCGAAATACTACAGCAACACCAACTAACTCTTATCAGAAAAAGGTCTGTGATAAACAGAGTTGACACATTAATTCAAAAGAAAGAACACACTTCCCTTGCCCACAAATTCCAATACAATTACTATGTCAGAACAATTTAAAAACAACAAATTCCATCTAAGTTAGCAAAGGTGTTAATTAAATAAATGTAGGCGAAATTACGGTAAAACTGCACGCGCCTTAACAGGCGTGCGCCCGCCTTAGGTACGGTCATAGGGGGGGGGGTCAGTTTCAGCCGGGTCAAGGTCAGGTTGCGACCGGGTTAAAGGTTAGTGGTTGGGACAGATTCATGCAAGAGGCCCAACATTACGGTTAAAACAGCACGCGCCTTAAAAGGCCCGTGCGGTCGCCCTAGTTACGGTTCAATTGAGGGGTCAGATTTAGCGGGTCAAGGTCAGGGTTGCGACGGTCAAATGTGAGTGGTTGGGCCAAACATTAAGGTAAAACAGCACGCGGCTTAAAACGCGTGCGGTCGCCCCTTAGTTACCGTTAAGTGAGGGTCAGTTAGCTGGGTCAAGTCAGGGGTCACTTGCCCGGGTCAGGGTCAGAGGTTGTGGCCGGTTAGAGGTCAAGGGTTGGGAGTTTGGACGAATCACATATTGTAGGCCGAACGTGTGCGGTAGTCTTAGCCAATTCAGTCCCCAAGAAATGACCCGGTAGATTTAGAATAAATTGTTGCGCTACCTACCGGTTTCCGCAAAACCTACTTTAGGATGATGGTAGTTTAGTTAAATCTAATGTTGTAAAGCGGTGCGTATCATGCCTAGTTTCTGACCGCAAACTCGCACAAGTCAGATGAGGTTAAGTTACTGGCCATCGCCTATGAAGTGCTCTAAGGATAGAATATGGGTCTGACCCGACGTAACTTAGGAGGGTAGTGCACTCGGACATTAAAAAATGAACTAAGTCCAGAGTTCCGAAAAAACTAAGTCCAGGTCAGGGAAAAAAATAAGTCCAGAGCGGACCGCCTTCCTTGGTGAGCGGAAAGTCGCCTAGATCCTTTTAGTGATCTTTCAGTGAAAGTCACATAGCCGGGCTTACGGCACGTGAAAAGTTCACTAGCCGGGGCCCGGCAGGTAGACTTTTCAAAATGAATTAAGTCCAGAAACGGACCCCCTTCCTTGGTGGGGATAAAGTCGCCATAGATCTTTTAGTGATCTTTCAGGAAAAGTCACCTAGCCGGGTACGGCAGTGAACAGTCACCTTGCCCGGGCCACGGCAGGGGAGGACTTTCAAAAAATGAACTAAGTCCCGCGCGGACCGCTTCTCTAGTCAGCGGAAAGTCGCCCTAGATCGTTTAGTGACCTTTCAGTGAATTCACTAGCCGGGCTTTACGGGCAGTGAAAAGCACTTGCGGCGCACGGCAGGTAGACGTTTCAAAATGAACTAAGTCCAGTAGCTGGACCGCTTCCTTGGTCAGAGGAAAGTCGCCTTAGATCTTTTTTCTTAGTGAGCTTCAGTTTAATTAAAGTCACCTAGCCGGGACACGGCAGTGACAAGTCAAATTAGGCCTGGCCACGGCAGGTAGACTTTTCAAAAAATGAACTAAGTCCAGAGCGGACAGCTGCCTTGGTCAGGGTAAATCGTTCTAGATTAATGAACCAAACTCTTGGGTGAAACGTCCCACGTAGAAAAAAAAAACCGGGCCACGGCAGCGAGATATTTCCAGTAGCGGACCACTTCATTTGGTCAGCTGAAAATCACTCCAGATCTATAAGCGAACTGGGTGGAAAAAAAAACTTGAAGTCTAGAGTTCAGAAAAAACTAAGTCCAGAGAGCACCGCGTCCTTGGTTTCACCTGGAAGCGGACGGTGGACTTCAGAGGAGCGGTCTCGCTGAAGACTGAATGCTAGTTCAAAAAAACGACTAAGTACCAAAAATTTCTAAGTCAGGTTAGGGGGCGCGCCTATCGAAAATCTCAATCGTCAGGTCCCATCAACGGGGAATTTTACGAAATATGAGTTAGGTACTGAAGGGACTATATATATATTATATATATTATATAAATATAGATAGATAATATAATATATATTATTATTATATATATACCGTGTGTCCCAAAAAAAACGCAACACTTGGGGGAGGTGCGCCATACGTTTTGAGCAAAAAGCACGGGATACTTAGTCTTTGGTGTAAGGAAAGATGGGACTATTAGGCTAAGATTCCGGAAAGGTTCATCCGGTAGAGTTAATAGTTGTAAGATATGACCCAACAGTCAAGTAACCGCAGAACCCATTTTACAAAAATGAGGAGCTGTGTAACCACAAGGGACATGGCAATGAAGACAGAATGCAAATACATATTGATTGCAATCAATATTTACTGCCCAAAATTTCTTGCAGAAAGACTTATACTGGGGCAAATGACTGCATTACATAATGATTATTTAATTGATAATAAATAAAACAACATTCATTATTGGTGAATAAAATATATATTTCAAGACAGAAGTAAATTATGATTAAACAGATTAAAGTCATAGACCCAACTCCAATTACAATAATGACAATGACGTTGGCTTGCAACTTGCGTTGTTACTGAAAATGTTACGATTCTCAACTGTTGAGGTAAAACCTATGCTTTCAAAACAAAACTCAATGACAATATCAGTAATTCATTCCACTTAATTTTGGTAAGATAACCTCTTTGTGTAGACCGTTCGTACACAAAAGATGAATGAGTAAGATCTCATCCAATGCAGTTATTTAGGACAAATAAGAAGAGTTGTTGATTCATACATTCAATAATTCGATCTTTTAAGTGTGTTAAATGCATGTTGTAGTGTTATATCAATGGCAAACATCTATGTTAATATTGTTGCCAGCACTGTCTTTAAAAAATGGGGACGTGTACGTTGGACTTACAATTATATGGTGGTTCTGGGCGCTAAAACGTACAGTGCGTATTTGTAGTTAATAGCGCCTCAATGTTGGTTAAATGGGTCCGGCAGGTACTTGATGCTGGGGTTCCGATCTTTAAAAATATTGACTCTACTTTATGAACTTTCAGGGATATTATATTAATATATTTAAATTCGGCATTTTCATGTTTTATACAGTTTTCAATTGACAAAGATGGTTTCAATCAATAAGTACAGCGATTAATAATAGCTAAATTTCAAAGCGTTTGCACCTCAAAATAATGAGTATGTGATGTGGCCGACGATTTATAAGCGTAATAGTTAAATATTGTTTACTTCGGATGTATAATGTTGGGAATTTTTTAGAGGCTTACTGTCGTAATAGCATTATGTTATTACGTTACCTTATTAGGTTACATTAAAGATTAAACTTATGTAACTCACTGTTTTGTACAAACTTTGAGTCATTGCTCGACTTTAGTTTGGTGGTCCTAAAGACAAAAAAAAATCGTCACTGTTACCTTTGACTGTCAGAGGCTATTGTTTACATCATATCTATTAATATAAAAGAAAATAACAATTAAGCCATAAAAAAACAAAAATTTTTGAATTAATATATTGTTGCAGGAATTTGATCATCAGAAATATGTAAAAAGTTTCTGAATTTTGTATGTGTCAAGGAACATTTTTAATGCCAAAACCCTTAGCTGAACAATGAACTCCACCGTAAGGGTTTAATTTCTTGTTTGGAATAACGGGACGAGACTAGGTCCCTTATCTGGGAGCATGGGAACACACATGGGACCGACTTACATCAAAGCACCCAAAGGGGTTTGTGGTTATGCATTCTTGATGAGCGTGGCGCCACCGTCCTGCAAAGTACATTAGGTATGACATCCTAGGGACGACCAATTAACACCTATTATCTTTGAACGACAAAGGCCCGTAAATCGATGATCGATATGTCCTCATTTTCCTTGAAAGGGAATTACGAGTCGTGTTCAATAGCGGGAACACAAAGCACTAATATATACTATTTAAAGTAGTTTGACGTTGCGTCAAATATTACTTCTGCATGATATTTAGTTCTTCTGAGAGTTTTTACTCAACGACGAACATGGAGCTGCAGAAAGATAACTCTTCCTGAAGGGGGTCGTGGCATCGGCTATGTGTACACATTTGCGTCTATGGGAAATATAAGGAGGTGAGAGATTAGGATTGTACCTTAATGTCAGCTGCCGTAAGAATGGGTGTAAAGGTCGGGTGACATAGATTGTGTTGCCAGGCGAGTAAGTCTGGAGCAGGTCATGATCATCCTCCACCTGATTTAACCGTCTATGATTTCAAGCGTGAGTTGAAGGAACAGTCAAAACGTCCCGAAAATCATCGCCTGTCTGTGACCAAGGTATATGATAATGTTAGGAGCAAGTTCCTCGAAGGTGCATCGGTAGTCCCAAATCTATTTTGAATATAATTCTTTTGGAGCGTGCCGTGTTTCAGAACATTTGGAAAACAGACCCCATGTTTTGGAAAGTTTGAAACTCCCACTTTTTCTTCGGGCCAGTTCGGACCCGCTAGATCAAATTGTTGATTGAACGCTACCAAAATAGTCTCCCGTTAAAACATCACATGATTGACATATCGACCCTTGTATTCCACCATTCTTAATATTGGTCCAATTAAGGGATAATCTGTTCGTCCCAACCAAAATTCGTCCCTACGTAGGAATGCGCATTAGGTATATAAGTGGACTTGTCCCTCATCTACAGTAACTACCCGAATGGCTACCCTGTAAGTTGCCCACTACAATAGGTTGGAGGAAGGTGGATATGGTGTGGACCATACCGGGTAGAACCACTGATCTCTACACACTGGATATGCTGGTCTCCACGCGAGTGAATAGCGAGCCAGAACGTGAGAACCGGAAGTTGCACAGCGTCCCTTTTGCTCTAACCCAAAACATTCCTCGTTGCACGGGTTTCTAATGGGATTAGTCACCCGTAGCCTTTAAAAGTACTTCCTGGTCAATATCTGAAAAATATAAGCTTTTGTTGCAATTTGCATGAAGTATTGGGGCCCGTTTGCCCTGAATTAACTGTGAGTAAATAGAAGGTAAACATGTATTCTCAGGCAATTTTTGCGACGATTATTGTTGACAATACTGGTGGGTACAGGTCGTAAATCCTATCACTTTACATAATACTTTAGCCACTTGATTGCATTGCCACTGTACTAGACTACAATGCTGTGCTCTAAAATGCCATGACTCCATGGGATTACTAGTATGGAGCGCTAATACCTGTAGTTCACTATAAATAGTAATTTAATTCATGAGTCTTTTCGCTGGATACATGTAGAAATGGATCACCATTAGGCCGAAGGGATAGCTTGTGATTTTGACATTTATCACAAAACAGTCTCACTAGACAGCTTATAAATCCAAGGTCAAGGACCAAAGTTTCAGTTCCCTTCCATTTAATTTCCATATTGATTTAAACAATGATTTTTGTGCACTATACTGACCCCCATAGACTGGCCAGTGCATTATCTTTCTTCAAAGCGAGATTTTACTCCGAGGGGGAGGGTGGGTTGTTTTTTGGTTGCCCATGTCATTCCAGGAGTTCTGAAATTGACCCCTAAAGGCTAACCGACCAAGTTTCAGTGAAAATAAACCCTAACGGGAGTCTAAACAAGGCCAGTTTTGGTTGAAATATATACTAGTTTTCAGGTTTTTTATAAGAGGACCAATTTGCAGTAAAATTATACCCATTTGCGGACCTGTTCCATACTGACTCACAATAATACCTCTACAACAAATAGCCATATATACCAAAAAATTACACTTTTGCTATATTGTCAAGAAAAATTACAGTACACACTCGGGGTTTTATTTTGGCGGATATGATTTAGCATGTTTTAGGTTATATTTTCCTATTTTTTATTATTGAACCATTCTACAATCACAACTGAATTTGATACCCCCCTAGAACTTCATTATGGTGAATTTTTTATACCCCTAGAGGGTGTCCCACATTTGGCAGCTATTGTTCGTTTTTTTTTGAACGAGCATTGGTCCCCGACCAAAATTCAAGAACCCCACCCCCCAGGAATTTTTTCCAAATAGCTAAGATTTTTTAAATAGAACTTGCATTGCCCCCAAATCTCTTAAGCCTGTAAAAAAGAGATACGAGGTCATTTCCAGAAAGAAAATGAATTCTTAACTCTCGTCTACCTGAGCCATTTTTTTGTAACAACAATTGCTCTGGGGCGGTGGGGTGGGGGTACCACCCCCTATGATTTTCCTTTTTTACCATCCGATTCCTATAAATTGGTACCACAAGAAACTTTGCATTTTCCTCTTTCCATTTTGGTATCAATTAAGTACCAACATTCCCAATATGATGTCATAAAGTTAAGGAACGAGTGAAAATCATGATATAAGGGTGTAAAATTGATATTTTTCAATTTACTCAAAACATCAATAAATGCTCTGTGTAAAAACAGTCTTTCCCATCATGTAAAGACCCAAACCGCATGGAAATTGAACTCCTAACTTTTTTCATGTTTTTGGTGTATGACGTCACTTTGAAGTAGGTCTAATGCTGAGCATATTGGTAACTCGTACTCATTTTTGCTATCAATGAAAGAGTAGGATGAAGCTATCCATTGGTACCAAAATCAGATGTTATGGTATTCCTTGCCATACAGCGTGTTGCTTAACTTCTCCCCAACCCCAAATGGGTACCCAAGCCCCTCCCCATCCATCACTTTGGAGCGTACCAAGTCAATTTTGGCGGCTCAGAAGGGAGAATGGTAAAGCGGAAAAAACCTTGAAGGAGAATTAATATATCTCCAATAATCTGTGAATACTAGTATAGGTCACAGCACTACTCAGTTACCATGGTACTTACCTTACTACTACTACTGCCTGAATTAATTCGTGTCTGTGACTGAAAACACTGAAATATGGAACATTTTAAAACTTTTTTAAAACATTTTGAATCTTATTTGTTCGAACATACCCAGCCATACTCGAATATCAACCATATTGAAAACATTACAATCAAGCGATTAAGTCGCCTAATTCTGTTCCCTTTACGTATTTTCCTTTCCTCCTCCCTATTCTTTTTGTACGTGCACGATCGGTTCTTGGGTAGAGCAAAAGGGCCGCCGTGCAACTTTCCGTTTCCTCACGTCGAGCGGCGACAGCCTATCCAGTGTGTAGAGATCATTGGAGTAGACACACACACGCCAAATCTTTATAGTGGGCAAAATGAGGGGCTATACACTCGTGTGTTAGCATTTGATCATTTTTATGAACCTCATAACGAAATTCCAATCGGACATCATAACAATCATAATCTCAAACTTTTTTATAAAATCTATGCAAAAGAAAATCTAAAAAACAAAATTGCCCATGATGCATCTACCATCTACCCACTTATACCGGTGTAACCTCATAGCTACTGCTATTCCGCGACGTGAAACAACCGCTGTGTGTACCATCCGTTCTATGCAAAGCAAAATACGCGTCCTACGAGTGTAGATAGGTGATCTACAGACGCCGCCCCCCCCCCCAAAAAAATAAAATAAATAAATACATTCAATCCAACTAGAAATTTGGAAAAAAAATAAAAATCCATTTTTGTGAGATATTTTGAATTTTTTTTTAGAACCAGGGTAGGCCTAACCTCGGTTTTAGTCTATCCAATTGATACACCCTAACCGGTATATTGTCATTGGCACAAGGATAATCCCACTTGGGCCAGTTTCACCTTGAAGGTTATAAAAAAACTAAAGGTATAAATGTGCTCATCTTCCAACAAAATATTGTAAGATGAGAGTATATGTATAAATTATACAAGGAACTAATCAATATATTTTTCCAACAGTGAAAGCCACCAGAAATTAATGATTGGTGAAATGAGGGACTCATTTTCAGGGGGACAGTAATCATGAAATTCATGTGAATTTTGGGAATTTTACTGCTGAAACCAAGGTGACAGCCACAGTCCCTCTGTTGGGGGGATCAAATGTATGGACAAACGCCTAATGGGGAGGTCCAATTTCCCCTCCACCATTCCCCACTGCCATCCAAGATGCCAGGAGGGAACATAATGAAGAAACCCTGCTTATTCAAAATGTGGTACATCATAACTTGCATACATTTTATAGGTCCTGCCTTTAGTTCAGACCTTTGCTGTTTTGTTCCTGCACTGGATGGACAACTTGGCACCTTTAGTTGGTAACCAAGAGCTATCAGCAGGTGAAACACGATTAGAAGAGCACGACAGATAGAGGCCACCCTTGGAATAAATCAATTTGGTACGGATCAGTCAGTTTTACTCCAATGGGATGTTAAAGAGAAAAAGATGCTTGCATAATGACATTGGTTACGCATATCGGCGAAGTTAACTGATTCTGCTCAGTTAATATTGTCTATTATACCTTTCAATACTACAGTGCAAAGTTGCACCTTTGATTGAAAATAATAAATGTAATCACAGTTTCTTTTCCTAAATATCAGTCACCAGTCATATCGTTTTGACAATCACCCTCTGGCCATAATTTTAACTGTGCCCCTCATAGCAGTCCAATATTTGTAAATAATTAATTTGCCATACTATTTACTATTCCCCAACAGTCAACTAGTCTTTCCCAGTTGTCACGGGTATCCACCTGTTGTTCTACTAAAATTGAAAACCTTGCCCGGGTGTGGCCTTCATAATTTCTGACTTCATCTGCATCACGTATTGGTCTATTTAAAATAAAACTCACCGCCCGAAATCTCACTGTGAGCCTTAAGAACAATAATACCACCCGGATTTCTCATATCTCTGGATTAGCCGAGTATACGTATCAAATCGTGTGACATTGGTTAAAGGTCCTAGGAAATGAGATGATAAACCTACTCCAAATTTTTGTGGGACATTCCATTGCATAAAAGGGCCAGAAAAAAATACACTACCCAGTGGCCAATCATTTGTGAATGTCATCGCCAACTGAAATATTGAATGCTTTCTGGCCCCTCCTTGTAGGCTTGGCACAAACCACATCAATTCTATTTGCCTTTCCCTGGGACCTTTCAAATTTTAAGTGTCCTATCAACCTGGTCATGCTAGTAGCTGAGCTTTCCTGAAAGAGAACTCAAACCTGATTTTGGCGATCATCTTGTATTACATTTGAATCATCATGTTTGGCTTCTGCAGGTAATATAGACCCACGACACCAGCGGTAGTAAAGATACAAAAGCAATAGAGCAAACGTATACGTGTTGAAGTTAACGGCATATTAAATGCTCAAAATAAGGTTCTTAGATAACATGCAATACTCTTAACCATAAACGGAAGAGTCTTGATCAGAATTATTTCGTTCTCCTTGGCCTCAATTCCTTACATGCAGGACAACCTCATACATCAGTAGTAGTGCCGTTCAGCTGTATGTACAATTGGTCGTCTAAATGTGGTTTAGCATATCACCTAAAAATACAAAAAAAATATCAGATGTAGATTCCATTAAAATATCTGAAAGTGCGCTTCATTTAAAGGTGCTTGTTCCGATTTATGTCTATTATGTTCGTTACTGATAGAGAGCCCCTGGCACTTGCACATACGCCTCATCAAGTAAAGTGGAAAACAAACTTGCAGTGTGCTGTTAAAAGCAATAATGTATATTGCAAAGCCCATTCAACACTGTGCTAATTTGAGGTTAACCATTAAAACGGTATTTTTGTTTTCTTTTGTTGCCAGTGAAGGTGGTGGATTTACTGGTATGCTAATAATTATATAATTTACTGGTTTGAATTGGATTATATGGTCTAAGTGGCGCATTAGGTGTGTGGTGGTATGAATTTGGTTGTGCCTTTATTGCTTTCAAATAATAATTATTTTGTTATAAAATTGGCCTTCATCTTGTGTGTAGAGAGTTGGGGGTTGTGATTTGGATTATGAGTGTTAATTTGGTCTCCCCATTGTGCACTATGGTGTGTTATACTATGTGTGTGTGTTCTTTAAAATCCATTTACAAGTAATGAAATCGTGATTGTTTATACCCTTCCAACAAGGGAAATTGTGGTTCATGCTACTCTCTGTATTCACTTCCACTTTCATGAAGGTGGCTGTGGATTCCTACCCTCGCCTATCTGTGTGGTTTGTGCTAACCACTGACGTAAATTTGGTCTTGAATAAGATCGTTGTGGTAATAAAGCATTCTACTAGAACAGGAGCAGAATATTATAGGAGCCTTGTATTTTAGGGAAGTTTCTGTTCATGCCCTACTACATCTAAGGTTTGACACCTTAGTAGTTATATGGACCCTCTACATCAATGCAAGGCAGTTAGTGGTCTCACATTATGGTGTCACTTCGTCAATAGGGGCCATTTTAAGGTTCACAGGAGTAAAACTTTTATACCACTCCAAACATTTTGAAACATCTTTCAATTGTCCATCTAGTCATAAGGATATTAAGTATAGTATAGAATGTTATAGGTTTGTACCACTTTACGACTATTGGTTTTGGAGTATAAGGTAAAAATGGCTAACAACTCATTTGTCAGGGGTCCCCCCTGTGAAAGTTACTCTGATTTTTTATTTTAAAAGCTTGAAATTATTGCCTGAGGAATGGAGACCTTACCCAAAAAGTATGTTTTTATATGTTAAATGTTTACTCTCGGAGATAAAGGGTGCAGATAAGGGCATGCCAATTGGATTATGTTGCCCCATGACCTATTTTGTTACATAACATGATAACTATGCATTGCAATGCCTACAACTATTCCTTATTTTGACACATTAGCTAGATTGAACATTTTGTTCATTTTCCACTTCTGATTTTGACCCCTTACTAAAATGGAAATTGACCACTTTTACTTTTTACACAATAAACCTCTACATCATGGTCCATAATGTGGTCCAAACTATACGTTTTTTTTGGAATTCTTATGACTAGACGGACAATATGCCACACCACTATTGTGCCACCACTAACTACCTTTCATGATACAGAGGGTCCATACGACTACCACGTTGTCCGCTGAGATGAGTGGACTCAACGATTAATGTTTGAACCCAAGTCCGCTCCCGCTCTATACAGGACGGCATAAAGCTTGCACATCTCACTCAACTTAGGGCTGTTTTGCTTTCTTCTTTCCGATGCCTTAGATAATTGGGGTTATTATTTTTTGATTAAGCATTGCGACCCGGCAACGAAACCTGTATGGATTTGAAAACCATATTGGGAGATTGATTGAGGGTAATGGCTGAATATTTTAGCTGCGTGTGCATGGACGCGCGCTCCGTTTGACGACGAATAATGGCACAAGCCCCCCGCAGGGGCGTCGTGCCATTAGAGTCTGGTCCACCTGACGCAAGTGCATTAAGTTTGCCCATGCACGAGAAACTAAAATTACAGACATTAACCTAATTCAGAAATGTTACAGCAACATTTTTACAAGAAAAATCTAATCCTGCGAAATCCAATGCATTAATTTTCTAACGAAAAAAATGCACATACCCGTTCCTCCAATTGAATCAACTCCAATGTCCGGGTTAAACGTTAAAAGCACACCGCGTACGCTCATTCACATACGCACCGTGCAGTGACAAATATCAATGCATGATTTTTGTCCAATCATATTTCGTCTCTCATAATAAACGTTTATGAATAACACTTGTGACATACCGATTGATAAGCAAAAGATTGTGACTCCACATCCAGTGAAGTGTTATAGATGGGTTACTGCTACTGTAATTTCAAGTACCATTTTGGGATAAACATTTTTTCCTTCATCTTTTTATGCCGGCTTCCACGCTATATGCATTGTTTTTCATTCTCTGACAACAACAAATGTTGACTCCCCTCAGAGAAGATGGAATAGTCTAATCGCCGACCTGGGCTTGCACGCATTTTATGAATCTCCTCTCAGAGAAGATGGAATAGTCTAATCGCCGACCTGGACTTGCACACATTTTATGAATCTCCTCTCAGAGAAGATGGAATAGTCTAATCGCCGACCTGGACTTGCACGCATTTTATGAATCTCCTCTCAGAGAAGATGGAATAGTCTAATCGCCGACCTGGACTTGCACACATTTTATGAATCTCCTCTCAGAGAAGATGGAATAGTCCTGAATCGTCCGACCTGGACTTGCACGCATTTTATGAATCTACTAAGGGTTTTGGGAGAAGCAAATCAAAGCAGGTCCCAATAATTTTTTAACACGATAGTACGCTGTCCATCTCCGGAAAGATTAAAATATACATCTTGTCAACCTGGAGAACTAAGTAGTTTAAAGTGATCCTCATTGCTCGGACGGCATATATTCAGCTATATAACCAATGGAAAGCTTATTTTATCGCGATTTTTATATGGTAACGTTCATATTTATGCTACTCACGATTTGGTTTTACAATAGCCAAAATTACAAATCGTCCTTCAAGCACAACACTTCAGCGAAGTAATATTATTGACTTGGGCTCTGTGAGGTGGTGACGTCACCGTTGTCGTAATCGTCCCTATAGCTTTCTATGCAAGTTTACACAATTTTGGCCCTCTCCAGTGGTGGACAAAATCCCATTCACTTGTATCGCTCGCTTCTGCGCTTCGAAGACTTCCATGTTTTCTCTAAATTGTTCAATATAAATCAGAATTATTAGCAATACAGATACGAATAACTATCTGGTAGATTTTATGGCTCTACCCACAGAGAAGCGGTTCAGTCGGCATTTTATATATAACTGAATTCCTTGCTTCACGTATTGCTTTGTCAATTTATTTGGTTCACAATTGTCGCTAGTTTAAAAGTAAGTACCGCCATTATTCGCTCGATGAGCCAAGACTTTACCGGAAACCAATAGCTAAGCCAACAGTGATTTATTAAAAAGGTTCACTTTAGCCACAATGGGAGTGACTGGTTTCCCGGTCTGAGAAAAGTAGATTAAGATATTTTTCCGTTACTCCCCTGATAGCGCCTATCTCAATTCACTTCCATCGGTTAGCATAAGAGGGTGTAACGTAATCAATGGAAGAGCCCTTGTCTTTCTACCACGCGGTGTTTTTTGACCCACCCACCCATGCTCCGGGCAGGTTCCCTCACTAACCTCAAGGTTTTTCATGCTCCAAGGAGCATGAGTGTGGTCAAAATCTCACACTTTAGTGTAAAACATAGCTGGCGTCTGAGCCTGTTGTGCTACTCACGATTCATCGTAACAAGGACATAGTCACCAGCACTTTATCCTATATTGGCGAAATTCCACACAGGAGCAGAGGAGCGATTTGGGGTTTCCCTTGTACATTGAAGATGCATAGCGCACCAAGACTTACACAATCGCCTACGTCACACAAATTTCCAAGGTCAGAGAAGGAAATCTTAAGCGTATTTTTGGGGCGTAAAAAATCGCAACGAAATATAGGGTGAGGATGTATTTGGTTTATAGCGGCTATATTACACGATTATTTGTTTTTCACAAGATATTTTGGCATCCTCAAGCTCATAAGCTTTCCTTGGTAATATAGCTTAAAGGAGAACCCGGACAACGAATCTATATATAAATATCACTATAAAATAATTATTGACCCATTATCAGAGTGGTTGCAAAGAAAAACCGGAATTAATTAACCCTAACATGAATTAAAACATCTAGTCCGGACCATGTGCTATTTAAAACATCGCGCTAGTGTATAACGTGTTATGCGATACGACCGGCACGTTCAGGTCATACTGCCATAGGACAATACACATTATTAAAGCATCATGCGTGAAGGTGTATGATGCTAGTCTGCCGTCCCTATCGCATAACACAAATACATATACCATATACAGTAGCGCGAATTTCAAATAGCGCATGGTCATCCAAAATGCTTTTAATTTCGTTTTATGGTTGTATCCGTTCTCCCATGAAACCACTCCAAATGTGTTCAATAAAGTATTTTATGCGCGCCAGCAATAATCGTATATGTAAATCTAACGTTTTTGCCCCCCCTGCTATCCCCCGCTAGGAAAACGAAGGACACCTTCGGATCTATAATACCTATCAGCTCTTCTAACTAACCTTGCCGGCTGATAGATTAAAGTTTTGATCATAGGATCGCTGCTTAGTAAAACTGAAGGTCGCTGGTTTGAATCCGGCCAAGCGCACATATTTTTCTTCAACACTATCGTGCGCTGGCCATCTCCAGTGAAAGATTATAAAATATACATCCTTGTCTACCTGGAGAACTAAGTAGTTAAAATTTCGATCTCTTCATGTTCTTTTCAATTTACGTTTGATTGGGTACAGCCTTGACAAAGCCTCAACCCTTGTCTTTAAAAACAAGGCACAGAGTGACGTTACGGTTATACTCTGGCTGTAGAAGAGAATGGTGATACACTATTCTCATAAACGGTTAGTTCAAAATACACTTCTAGTGCACCAGTGTATTGTTGATTATCCATTGTTGTTCAGTGCATTATATCCTACGAATCAGTCTCCAGTAAGGTTATCTGAGCAGAGAGACAAGTTATATAAACCTGCACGCCAAACAAAAAGATTCTAGATACCTTGCACGCGAAACAAAAGAATCTTGAAAATTTGTGCACCTCCGTTCTTCTGGTGACTCAGAACAAACCTCTAAAAACACGAGAATGATTCGTAAATTACAAAGCTCTGAAACACAATGGATAGTCATATACAACAGATTCCAACCCATATTTAAGGGTGGTTGACAAAGTTATCCTAATGTGTGTAATGGCGTGCTTGGTAGTGACTTTTCATTTCCCCCGTTTCTCCGGACCTCTATAAAATATTTTTTTTTTCAATCAAATTATTTATTTTTTTCTGTTTAACTTTTGAAGATTTTTTTCTGATCAAATTGGAAAAACCGAACTTTTCAAAATTTTTTGGAAATCTGTACCTGAAAAAACATATGTTTTTTTAAAATAAATTTAACCAAAATCTAGTATATCAACTTAAAAGGGATATTCCTATATGAACGTAAGTTTCAAAACTTAGTTTATTAGTCGGATTTTTTTTTTCGCAAAGTTTATCATTTGATAAACTGAGTTTTTTAAAAATGAAGTAATAATTGACTGTTGAAAACCATGTTTCTCAAAATTATTTAATAACTCATTTTCAAAGTAAAAAAAACCTCAGTTTAAAACAAGTTTACTTAAAGATATATTCATTTTAAAGCTTCAGCAAAATATAAATTTCAACAAAAATCTCGCATTTATCAAAAAGCAATTCATTACCTTGTCTTTCTCAGTTCAAAAATGATCATTGAAAACTCAGAACAAACTCCTGAAGAACAGTAGGGTTTTTTAATGAATGAAAAACTTTTCAGTCATTTTTATATAGTTTTCCTCGATAAACTAAAGTTATCAATAAAATAAAAAAACAAGTTTCACCTAAAACAAATTTTCAGTTGAAAAACAAAGCTTTCAGTGTAATACACGATTTTGTCCCGAAATTATAGTTTATGGACCAAAAAATATGATACCGAAGTAATGAGGATTTAGCCGCCATACTTGGTGCATAACCTATGTACCACTGTTGCCCATGTAGAAACCCGCACCCATCGAACATTGCCCGTGCCGGAGGTGGGGTGGGGGCAGGGGTCAGGGAAATTCCCCCCCCAATCTTGCCCCCCTGCAATTATTGATTTTTCGGCTCGTGTCAATACATATAAAACAAACATAGGCCTATAGTATTATAGCTAACTAACAAATTTTAATGTATGCTAATTATAATAATAATAATAATGGCAATTTTAAAGCGCCGGTATCCGCGCAAGCGGACGCTCATGGCGCTTCGTCTGACAACAACCAAAATACGTAAATAAATGGCTGATTTAGGGGCGCCTAGGTACCGGACCTGCATTGGTGATGTCATAAAAATATAGAAATGACATGTACGCCACGACGGGGGAAGGTTACATTCAGTTGCTAACCCCCTCCCACCCCCCCAAAAGCTCTTCAAATTGGGTAAACCATGCCGAGGCGTAGCGAGGCTGAAAATTTGGCGCCCCGATGCTTTTGCCCCCCTTGAAAATGTATGTAGCCCCTCTGTAACCCCCCCCCCCCCCCCCGAAAAAAAAAATGGTTACGCACGCGAGCCACTGCCACCAAACCGTGGTCATTCCAAACCCCTCATGACACACAAAAAAAAACATGTTTTCTTTACATTTACTGTTTACGTTCATTTGACGGAGTTGCCGCTACTCGAAAACAAAGACTACTTACTGGACAATGAGCTTGATCCAAGCCTTTTAATTGAGAGGAGTCACTCTGCACGCCATAAACTTTTGTCCAAAAACCCCCTCAATGGCTTTTGTTTGTATACATTATCCTATTTACATAACGGGATTAAGTTAGTATTTTTCTGGCCACCACATCCTTCAACATGCAGTTTTTTCCGTTGACGAGCTGCCGAATTCATTTTGGTGGTGGCACAATATACAACAAATGGATTTTGAACACCACAATTTTATAGCCGTTGTGACATGTTGTACAATCACCCTAGTACTCGGCGCTAAAGCTCGGACCCACATACCATTACTGGAGATCCAACTTTAAATATATCCTAGCTTTTTACTAACTGGATAGCAGCCTTCTTGGCAAATATTTTGTTGGGGGTTGATCTGTCCACCTCTCGTGTATGCACTTCGCAAGCTTATATGACCTCATTACCCTTGTAAACACCACGGGTTTTTTAAAATGGGGATGTATATGGATGACCCATCAAACAAACCATAATCCTTACAACTGCGAATTGATCGCTATATAGGTGATTGAGTTACAAGCCATTTGACCGGTGTTTTAATTCGTGACGTTATTTATTTTTTCTCGGGTGAATTTTTCTTAATTTTACACAATTCATGATTAATTAACTTTATATTTGAACTGATGCATGCTAAGTGGTATGGCGGGTATAAATTTACCTGAGCTGCGTGAATTAATGTTAGCTAATTGGGTCTGGGCATCAGTTTGGTGCACTGTTCGTCTCGAGGCTCCGCCCCTCGACGAACAGTGCACAAAATGATGCCCAGACCCAATTATCTAACATAATTCCCGTAGCTACGACGTCAATTATCCTTTAACAATAATTTTGGGATTTAAACATCCCCTCTATGTCTAATAACTCCTTACGGGCGAATGATGTCCTGAGAACTGTGATCTCTATTAAGACCCTGTAGTGTTGTCCCACCAAGTTTTTAAAATAACAACTAAAAACCCCCCCCAAAAAAACAGCCACACAAGTCATAAAAACTCATGATACAAACGACACACACACCGTGAGTATATTAACAGAAACAAACGTCCCTTTGTTTGAACCTCGCGTTTGACAAGAAATAGCAATGGGTGGCAACATCATCAATAATCACTTAAACGCTCGCAATGCCAACTCGAGCATGTATTTCAACCCACAAAAGTTATTGGACCCATTTCACTGTGCAACATATGAAATACGAAATGCTGGAAATGATACAAATTACAAGTACGTTCAAACGGTCACTTATAATGTTTATTAGTGGAAAGTGCGATACTCTTACAAGTGGCTCTCACCGACCTACAGCCTTTATTACGAAAGGGATATGCCAACTTAATACATAATTTCTAGTTATCCCCATGATGTTGCCTTTTGTGATATAGTTGAAGATAATCACTCTATGCAAAGAAAATGACGTGTTAACAAAAACAAAAACGGTATTTGTTTGTTCGCAATCACTACTGAACCCATCACTTCCATCATATCCAACATTTGGCGTGCCATGCTATAAGCTTCCTTCGTGGCCGAGAGGGCTAAGCGTTCGATCTTACGTTATTGCATTTCATTTGGGATATGTCTCGTCGTTGTCGGTTCGAGTCAAGCGGTAGCCCACGACTTTATCCTTCAGCACATTAAATTCAACGAGATTAAGATCATTTTCTTTACATACGGTCCTGGGCCATTAAAATTTATGGAAGTAATAATTTCAATACTATAGTCTTGTCCAAATCTTTCTTAGAATATGTAATTTTCGCCAGTAATTCAGTTATTGTCAGATCAGCAACATCAAGAGTTTTTGGGCATTTTGATTTTACATTAAACGCATCTTCTAAAAATAACAAATGGGATTTCTCTAAAACTATATATCAAAACTGTTACTTAGGAGGAACTGCAGACCACATTAGTAAAATAACCAAGTTGATTTTAAAAATATTTAGAGAATAAAACGAAATATCAAGGGACCGGACACCTACCACACTTACAGGGAACAATCAGGGGTAAGTGGACGTACAAGGATCACTACACCACGATAAAAACACACATTAGAAACACGGTAGTGTGTCAACCAAGTTTTTAAATAAACAACCCGAAAACAAGAAAAAACGCAAAAAAAAGCATTAGAACATCCCTTCAACCCTCACATAACTAGCATATACCAACTATTCGGTCTTAAATAAACTGCAAGCCGAGACATTTAATTGATTTTTTTACTTTTAGATTGTCCCTGTTGTTGTCAGTTCGAGCCGGCTGTGGCCCACTCACTTTTGCGACATTATATTTAAGAATTATCGTTTAAAGTGAAAAAGTCCTCAATTCCGTGACTAAACTTTGGAAAAGGTTGACGATTGAATTTGACTTTCAAACGATATTTTAGAAGGTTTTTAGCCCACATGTCCCTCTGGAAAATGTCGGCAATTTCCACTGGAGGGGGGAAAGTTTCTTCAGGGGTAAATTTTAAATAATGGTCCAAATAACGTTTAGTATAGCTCAAATTGTTCGCGTGGTAACAAGGAGTAAAAAAGTCTATGGTGACCTGTCTGTAAAGTGCATCGCTATGAAGATATACAGCAAAATATGATAAAGGTCAAACATTAATTCAGCAAAGGTCAATGTCTTATACTGTTTCGATTGAGTTTAAAAGTATCTTTAAAAATTATAAAATTACACTGATTTAAAGTATGTTGGGTATATTTGCCCTCTTGGCATCTTCTCATGGTTACAGGGGAGGGGGCACTTTCCCCACACACTACAAAATTCCAGCTGCTACAAGTGTAGGTAAATATGTTCTCTTACCAAAAGATGTCATCTTGTTAGACCGGGTTGCGTAAAGGTTGTGGTTGCATAAGATTTTACAGGTATTTCATATATATTGAATTCGAATTTTCCTGCCAATAGGCCATTATGGTACTGTAAAATTCATATGTCCATATTTTTGCAGAGATGCCACTTTGCAGGGAAAACCATGCATGAATATAGTTTTTGCTTGCCAAATTTAGTATTTTTCGTTATTTTCATGCAGCCCGGGTTGGGACATATCATTGGTTTTTAACCTGCTTTTCCAGGGGTTTTCACCACTTAAAAGGTTTTGAGTGATGCTGAGTGGCATCTTTATAAACTTATAAGCTTATCGTAGAAATTAACAGGTGGTTCCCTAATTGTAACGGTCACTGAAAAAACAGTGATTAGAAATTAAACACCTTTCTAAACACTGTTTTGAACCACGTTTCTAAACATTGTAAAATATCTGTTTAATATCCAAAACCTTATATCTAAACATGTTTAAATTCTAAACATTTTAGGCCTTTGACATTGGGTGTTTAGAGATTTGAAACCAAGCATTTAGAGATTTGACATGTTTTAATACATAAACACTAATTTACACCACGTTTCTAGACACTCTTTTGCAGTGTTGGTGATAAAATTGCTACGTGTCCTAAGTAAAACACGACTTACTAAACTAAATGCAAACAGTAACTCATTCTTTTCTTTTAAAATGTAAAATAGCAGTGTAATATCACCAAAATGTGCAAAAATACATTTCCACAATTTTATGTTCTTTAATTCTAATTGCCCAAAAATTGCAGAAATTTTAATATCTGAATATCTCATTAACTGGAGAAGAAGATAAAAACGTCAAAAAACACTAAAAGTTTTATGTTCCAAATATATTAAATGTATAAATTTTGATAGCCCATGGCCATGGACTTTAAGCACTTCATATTTTATTATCTATGTTAAGAGCAGTATAGACAACCAAATCAATTACCGGAATATACCGAGGAAAAAAGGACTTCAAAAACTGTAATTAGAAACATTGTTCAATACTTCCCAAAATACTTAGCTTTACTTAACCGCACATCACGTATATGGAATAATCACACACATTCAACTAAAGTGTATTTATAACTGTTCATGGAAACATGATTTTCTTGCAAATTGACCAACTGCAATTTGCAAAGCTATTCGATGTTCACAAAAATAAAGGAAATCTTCCAAAAAGACGTTGGCAACGTGAAAAGCCACCAAGTTTTAAAAAAGAGTACGAGCCATATAAAGTTAATAAATGTCAAGAGAGCACCAAGTATACTCAAGTGCGTCTGCCTCATTGGCAAACTTGGTCCCATTTCTTCTGCAATGCAAAAGAAAATGCATGCCCGTTTTCTCACCGTCAACCTCCATACAGCCTAAATATAGTTTTAAATGCTATATCTGCTGATATAATAATGAGTTCAAAAGAGCTCCTCTTCATGCGAAGTAACCAGAGCAGCGGGAACCTTCCTATGGTGTTTAGTACTGTTCTTCCTACCATAGTATCTCACAGAAAAACTGGTACAAAAAAGCTACCCAGAAACATACATGAACTCTACCACAGAACTCATAACCAACATACCTTCCAGAGCAGCCGACTGTCGGAACACATTTTCGACGGGAAAATAATTGGATCATGTTACAACGAGATTGGACTTTATTCCCTATATTGAATACATATATATACGTAGTTCCGATGGATCTGCACTCGAACGGTCTCTGAATTGTTGAGTGAAAACCAACAACAAGAAATCAAGCAGGAAAAAAACTAAGCAATATCAACTTGAAAAGTATTCAAATAAAAACAAGGCGGCCTTTACACAAGAAATAGGAATATTAATTCCAAACTCACTGCCAAAATAACATTAAGCAAGAACAAGTGCAGTTTGGAATTATTTAAATCAACAATTTGGTCTGATGATGATGGTTACTTTAATGAATTATAATGAATGTTCTCCAAAAAAAAAGAACTCGGAATTGAAGAAATGGGACCAAGTTTGCCAATGGGGCAGACGCATACTTGGTGCTCTCTTGACATTTATTAACTTTATATGGCTCGTACTCTTTTTTTAAAACTTGGTGGCTTTTCACGTTGCCAACGTCTTTTTGGTAGATAGGTACTATGAAATAGGTCTGGATTGACAGATTGATTGATGGATGCAATGCGGTCCGTTTGGTCAGAATTTGGCAGTCAAGAGTAATCATGGAACATGGATTTGCACAAGAAGCAGTATCGAAGAAGCACATACCTCCATACCTGTAGACAGCAAAATACCTGTTTTTTTTTTTCAAACAGGAAACCAAAGAGAAACTCCATGAAGTTTCCATATTTCAAGTAGATTTCCGTGTGTAGAAATGTGCAAATGAACTCCAAGATGAGGAGCTTACTAGCGAAATTAAGTGCAGGAGACCTTTTTGCCATTGAAGAAAAATATCACACAAGATATCAACCTGTACAACAAAATGGTCCAACAGGAGCGAGGAACCTTAAAACAAACATGCAAAGCGGGATGCAAAGATATGGCATTAGCTGAGCTGATATCCTACATTGAGGAGAGCAGACAAGTTGAAACATAAACGTGTTCAGGCTGGCTGATCTTTTTTCTGTATACCCTTACGTCCCTAAAGGGAACATTACTACCAAACTGACGATCACCGCAAAAAAGGGAGGTCGCGCAATAAATTTGTCTTGTTAGATCTAGGAGCAATTTCACCCTAAACACAAGGCAAAGAGTCCACTCCGTAATTTTTGAAAAGGGGAAAAAGAGCGGCTGGATTAGCTTGTTTTTGTTACTTCAAGAGTAAATAGTATGTACCTTAAAGCAATATTAGCACATTTTTTTGAAGAGCGCCCCCAATTTTTCAAAAATGTGGAGATTTTACACGGTTGCTTTGGCAACTGGCTAGTAAGCTATACCTGTGAATGGTTAAGCTCGAAAATGTCTATGTGTCACAAACGAAGGAATTTTCTACTAGAATAATTATTATTGGGGATCCCCGATAATAATTCAACGGCCGCTGGAAACGGCCTTCCAATGTGAAATAGCCGGGAAATAGCGCCATGTACGTGTCTACGCTCATCCATTAGTTGTTTTAATAGTTCAGGCAAGTCAAGTTTGAGGTTATTTTCTCGAGGTGGCACTATTTCATCATGGACGGACATAGACGTAGCATTTCCAGCTCTGCCGTTAAGTCCAATCTGGGATCCTAATTTTAATTACAAAATCGCTTATTTTGTGATAAATACGCATTTTTTAGCATTCTCGTTCGCAGGTATAGTTTCCTAGACAATTACCAACGTAACTCTGCAAATATATCAAATTTTGAAAATTGGGGGCGCTCTTCAAAAAATGTGCTAATATTACTTTAATGACCGGATTCTCATGCATCTCCCAGGAATGAGAGCTTATAAGGAAAAGAGAGGGCATATGAGGCATATGATAGGCACTGTTCTGCGACAAGGATATCAGACTGATCGAAATGAGCAGAGTGTCATCATTCTCAGGGTTACTTGACCAGAGCAGTCAAGTGGAATTAGTGCCGAAGTTGCTTTTGTCACTAGTCTGCATGATCATCAATTGATCAAATATTAAAGTTCAAAGCAGCAACACATGCCTTAGCCAACCAAAGCTCACCATTGCTCAGCTACATGTGTTCAAGTGCATTAAAAGGCGCTGGGACAAAGGGAAAGCTCCCTAAGTTTATCATAGCAAAGACCGTGAAATGCCTGCCAGTCTATTGGGACTTAAGGTCCTCGCCTTAACCAGGGAACGGCAGTTGGTTGGTAGCCTTTTTGCTCTTATGTGTCAGAGCAAATCATAAAATCATACAATAGATATAATTAATTTATTAAGAAATAATGTCTGCGTGTATTGTCACAAGATTGCGACAGTCTGTCCTCCCCAGATCCAGAATGGTCAATTTATCACTGCAGTGGCAGACAATATTGATCACAATCCAAGCTCAGGTACATCCACTGGTTCATTTCATGGTACACGTTTGTCCTTGTTCCAGAATGTTACATGTTTTATTGAGTGTTGGTTGTGATAGGGTTAATTAATAATGTATTCTATTACCTTTGCTGCCCATTATTGAAAATGCAGCATTCTGATTGGTCAGTTTACTGCCCATTATTCTGCAATAATGGGTCGCGAATGCATTTTCTCATTATATCACACTGTTTTCGGTAATAGAAATAAAGGGTTTGCAGTATAATTTATGGGCTCATAATCTATCCTCGGCCGGAAAAAAATAAAATAATGGACTCGGCTGCGCCTCGTCCATTTATTTTTTTCCGACCTCGGACACATTATTCGCCCATAAAGGATACTGCATCACCCTTTATTTCTTACTTATTATTTGAACATGCATGTGTTGAAAGCTTAATTCTACCAGTATACAATCTTTGGTGAGTATCTCGAGAGAGTAGATCATCATGACTACATTGGTGTGACCATATCATATGACCTCCGCTGGGATAACCACTGCAACAAGATCAAGCAAAAAGTCAGCCGTTCGTACTCTTTCTCCCTGTAAACAAAGCGTCAAAGCAAAGGCATACCAAACTATCCACAAATGGAGTACGCCTCTGAAGTATGGAGCCCGCTTACCTTAGATTGAGTTGATCGCCTTGAACGCGTCCAAAGAGCAGGTGCTCGGTTTGTCTTTGGAGATCAACCGTAGAACAACACATGTAACACCTTTAATTACCACCCTGGGCTGGGATTTACTCCATGTCAGACATCTTCTTTCTCAAACCAAAATGTTCCACAAGATTCCCTACAATCATGCTAATATTTATAGTTTCCTCA
The DNA here is from genome assembly GCA_023653785.1 of Ophioderma brevispina. NCBI lineage: Eukaryota > Metazoa > Echinodermata > Ophiuroidea > Amphilepidida > Ophiodermatidae > Ophioderma > Ophioderma brevispina. The sequence goes on from JAMKCH010003688.1 coordinate 39,726, forward strand.
GTCCATACATTCTGTATCTTATTTTGGGAGACATGATCATCATTTGAAATATGCCATTCCTAAAGCAACCATAGATCCATACAAGTTCTCTTACTACCCACGTGCTGTAAGAATCTGGAGTAAGCTACCAGTTACTGCTGTACTCGCTCCATAAGTGCCAGCCTTTCAGGAAGCCACTCTGCCTATCATCAGAATGTTGCAGCCACCTCTGGGTAGCAAAGTTCTGTAATTACCAAGCCTGTATTCAAAATGCATCTTTAGTTCATCGTTGGATTTCGTTTTATCTTTACCTTTTCTACACTTTAGCACCTTTTGACTCTGATGTGTCACCTGCACCAAATCCCAGTTTAGCGAATTACGCTGTATAGGGAGCACACCATTGAAGACTGAAGATTGCTATAGTGTATTTAATGGAAATACACTATTTTGGTGGCCATTTTGCATGCCATCTTGAATTTGAAACATATGGGAAGGGCACGAAATGGACACATGTAATACTTTTGATCAGGAATATTCATTACATACCAAAAATGGATTGTTATACCATTTATATGTTGCTATAATGTATTTGAAAGGAAATATTATATTTGGCGGCCATCTAAGTCGCCATCTTGAATGAGCCATTTTTTGGGGGGAGGGTTTCAAATAGTGTTGAGGATCATCTAGAGAAGCTACAAAGTTGATTTGGTTTAGTTCTGGGGTAGTAACAGAGGATGTGGTGGTATCCAGCTAGGTGGTAGCTCCTTAAAATGCCTATTGCTATGGTAATTGTGTTACCTTACAACCGTTTGCTAAGGAAAGTGTTGTATATTTTGGCTCTACCCCTGAAAATGATCAGTATGAGGTGAAGAATAATTGTGCCAAGTCTTATGCTTTTATCGTTTTCTCAGCAATAGTTGTTGTATTTTGCACCCTCGCCTAGACTATGCATGTATTTTCTACGATAGCATCGGTCCCAGTGACATTACAAAATCACCTCTTAAACCTTCGTTCAAAAGTCTTGATAATATCATGATAATTTAGAAAAAAAATATTGACATCAATCCGTCGAGGTTAGAGGATTAACCTCGCTGCAAAACAGTGCAATTTATAATAACGGTTATCTAAGATTTAAATATTCGTGACCAGCTATAGCCTTACTCGAGTCTTTGTCCGATGTACGAGGCTATTAGCGATCGTACCATGGAACTTTAAGTTAACGGAGTATTATTTTGTAGACCAGGAACTAATCGTTAGATAAGATTCCTTGACTCGACTTTTTGTTAACCCCAGATAAGGACCGTTATTTCAGGTTCAGCGTTGTTGTATCGAGTTAACGCAGCGTTCTTTAGAAATAAGAGGCCTAATCTCTAGATAAGCTTTGTAAACACGAGACAAGACCGCAGATAGCACAAACTATACCTTTCCTGAATCCTTGTGGTTAGACAAATAACATGGTATACTTTAACCTGATTGGATCAATTTCAAAATTTGACCCCTGTTATTGACCTTTGACTCCCGAAAAAACAATTTCCCCACCCCCTACGATAACTCACTTTTTTTTTGGTAAATGTTGACACGCATACCTACCAAAATTAGTTGAAATCAACGACTACAATACGATAACACTTGTCGCTCAACGAATTTTGTATTTGGAATGTTCCATACATACAGGGTGAGTCAGAAAAAAGTACAACCAAATGAGGGATATTTTATGAAGAAACATTAACGGAATTTACCAACTTAATTCTTGTGTCAGACAGTTTGTTTAATCAGCTTTCACAATAGTTTTTAAAATCGATCAAACCATTCAAAGGCTACAGCTATTTTGTGAAGATATCCATTTTCTGCCCCGAACAAATTGCTCACTGACTTACACATGAGGCCCATTACTACGCAGCGTGAGGGTTTCAAAATAAATTAACTGGTTGATTTCTTTGGCGCCGTATTCAAATGCTACGCAGGACATGCGTTGAATGATAATGTAGAATACTAAAGATTTAATCAAATTAACAGGAAAATTGAAAATGTTATCCTTTATCTGTTATCCAGCCCTATCCATGTATTTTGGAAGCTTTACTACGTGGAAATCAAGCAAGTTGAAAAGAATGCTGCAAATGGTTGCTTCAAGTCCAAAAATTGACTTCATTCAATATTATTTTGATAATATGGTTTCATTTTTGCAGTCTTACCCAACGATGTAACCAGGCATTTTCATTTGGGGAGGGGACCAGGCGATGGGAACCATTTAACTTTTGGCAAAGGTGAACACGGTACCCGGGACACGGTACCCTGTCAATACTATAAATTTATTACTTTTCCTGATTGGGGCCAGGAGGGTACAAACATTTTGAGTGCGGATCCCACCCTTACCCCCCAGCCCTCACCTACAGACTGGTTACGTCACTGGTGTTCCATGACATTTATTCCAAATGTGTAGTTAATGGATGATATGCTGCAAATCCCAAAGCTGAACGTAAAACCAAGAGTACTCTTTTGAATACTCTAGCGTGTAACTTGTTCGTCTTTCACATTGGGTACTTTCACTTCTGCAGCTGTAACTTTTGAGCTCATTTGAACGCGTTAATCAATTTTAATGCCGTAATTTTTATATGAGAGCTAACAAAACAGGAATGTACTACAAAAAGAAAATACATTTTTTAAGCTTTTTGTACAGGCAAGGTCATTTTTTGAATGAAAGAACTCGTAAAACCCTTTGCAATGCCCTTATACAATGTCACTTCGACTATTGTTGCTCTTCATGGTTTTCTCCCCTTTCCGCTAAGTTAAAGAATAAGTTGCAAGTTTTGCAAAACAAGATGATTCGCTTCATATTGAAACTGGAACCAAGGTCCCACATTGGTGACGATGAATTGAAGAAGCTGGGTGTGTTAAAGGTGGAAGACGGAGTAAAACAACTTAAACTCAATCATGTTTTTAAGATCTACCATGACATAGCACTAGACTACTTAAATTTACACTTCATCAAACTCTCAAATACTCACAGGTATTATACCAGGGGCAGTGCAACAAACTTTTTGGTTCTAAAAGTCAAAGGTCAACAGTGCAATTCATTTTTCTTTACTGGTATTCAGGAATGAAATTTGTTACCAACTCACATTAAAGCTTCAAAAACTCATTTACAATTCAAAAAGGCAGTAAAAAGCCACTTTTTACATTGATTTTCCCTTCCTTGCCATTTGCAGTTGTTTAACCAATTAGTGCAATATTTCTGTGTTTATATTATTGTGAGATTATTGTGTTATTTTAATTTTTTAAGGACCCCAATGGAAATAAGCTCTTAAGGGCTTTCTTGGGCTATCCTTGGCATATCATTCTTTTAAAATGTTTTATTGTATTTGTTGTATTTTTTAGAATTGTATTATATTTTGTTTTGTTGTATCATAATTTCTGTTTTTATCGATATGCCAAATAAACTGATGAATAGCACAGAGGGTTTTCCATGAAAAATCGCTCAATTTGGTTGTACTTTTTTTACTCACCCTGTATCGTCGTAGGTTCTGGATACTGTCGAGTCAGCATAAATGCTAGTTCTGAGAAAACGGCGTTTGAAAATTGGAGTTACTTATGAATGCGTGTAATTAAATGAAATAAAAGGAAATGGCTATTTTAAGTGGTGTATGTTAAAGACATGAATGGTTACTAACTGACGACAGTATTAAAATACCAAGAAACAACTGTTTTATTATTCAAAATGGCCACTGAATGTGATTTGACAGTTTTTCAAAACCCAAATGTTTGATTCGCTGTGTTCTAAGGAGTCGAATACGTATTCGACTGCATGAAACCCGTTGATTTCTAATGTTACTATTTTAAAGTGATGATGCCGATGATGCCACGGTGATAAGAATAACGATGGCGGTGATGATAGTGGCAATAACGATGAAATAAGGAAACATTGAGCTTGACGACGACAAGATGCTACTGATCGACAACGAGGACGATGCTGATGATGGACGATGACGATTGGATGATGATGATGAGACGACGACGACGACAAGACTAATGATGATGAAGCGACGACGATTGACATATTCTATTGGCATTGTGTTTATGTTACAAAATCCATGCAAATTTGTATACATACGCTTCCATAAGCTGTTTAAAATGGGAAAAAATCGAATTCAGAATTTAGTACCAAAATTAAAAAATACAAAACTTTAAAAATTAATATCTTTAATTAGTCGCCAGATGTTTGAAATCATTTTAAATAGTATGCATTTGCAACACACAATAAATATTGGCTAGAAGTATTCAAAAATTTGGCTAAGGAAAATTTAAAAATGTAACTGGAATGTTTCACAACTCAAAGGTTGGGAGGGGTAAAATAGGTCTATACAACTTTATAAAAACCATATTTTTCTGGTTTTCTTAAATTCTCAGTTACATATATAGTTCATATCATTAAAGTAATGTACACGATTAAAATATATACCAAACTTGAAACGAAATAATCCCGCCCGAGGATACAGTATGAGCATAGATGATATACAAAACCTTTATTTCTAATTCTATAACTAAAACAAATTGATTTATTTAGTTGTTTGTATATGTTTTAAGTTAATATGCCTTATGTTTTTGTAGGCTAAATTAAATGGAAAATAATGTAAGACAATGCATTCGCGGCTCATTATTGCAGAATAATGGGAGTAAGTAAACGACCAATCGGAATGCTGCAGTTTCAATAATCGGTAGTAGAGGTATAGAACCACTCCCCACCAATCGACTTCGACGCTAACCCCGGTGATACCTTCAATTTGTTTCGCCAAAATTAGCAGAAGATCCTTGTGAAATAAATTTGGAAGAGTTAACAAAACGTTTTAACGTTTTGCGCATGGAGGAAAGCTTTTACCTGGGGTGGTACTCATCCCCTTTGTAATACGAGGGTTAATGGCACTATACCCCCCAAAATTTGGTCTCTGTATTTGTAAAAATGTTAAAAACTTACAAATTGTATTAAATTCTTTTTCACGACGTACAGACCATAGGTTTCAATAAGTACAAGTAAAATAATTAAAAAACACAACAATTAAAATGTGAAATAACATGACACCATCCCTCATGATATTACAAAGGTAAATTTCACCGATTGCTTAAAGAGCACTGCACATTTGAAAAATAGTGCGCCCTCAAAGATTTTTCAAAATCGATATTTTGGCTGGTTGTAAAGCTTATATACAAAAAGCTCTCACCCGAAATGATTAAGCCCCAAATCAGTTCCTATTGCGTAACGGAACGAATTGTTCGCCGGCGATCGCGAAATTCAGCAGACGACGAAAAGGCGTATAACACAAGAAACACGCACGACGTAGCATGTTTCCCACGGCTATGCACACTGTTTGACCGGTTCTATAAACATTCGTGGTTTTAATATCAGTGAGTACGAGTCAAAATTTATGTAATATTACCACATTTGTTGATTAAGTTATGGGAAAACTAAAAGTTAGCCTACAAATTACCTGATAGCTTTATCCTCATATCAATGTCCTTATCTCTTTTGGGGTATGTTATTTTTATGTGTAAAATATTAGCTCTGTCTTCCAATGGCCGAGACTATCATTTGAGAGCAAAGGAAAGAAATTTCATATTTTGTGAAAATGTGTCAGTGCGGCTTTTAAATCTTGATAGACCTATTATCGATTTTGATCACTGAAGTAGAATCTTTGTTCCCAGCGAATACGTATTCCTTCACAATTTACCAATTTAGCTGTGTGCTTTGAGATATTTCGACACGCAAAGCTAGAATTAGTATAGATTGTTGGTGTGCACCCGTTTTATACAATGGGTGTTATTCGACTCCGGCTATTTTGGTTAGGAGATTGAATTTCACTGTTATTTTTGGGTACAATTAAGAGTACATAAAATGACAACCAAAATAAACTATTAACTCAATTTGATCAGATTCGACACTATGTCTTGACACGACGATCTAATCACCTCTGAGCTGAATGTATTGGGGTGGTTTCATATCAGGTGAATCAAGAATTAGGTATACTGACTTAAGAACTGTCATGCAAATACTTACTCCATGAGACGTATCAAGGTGTGGTGTTCAAACGGATCACGAAAATGCCCTTAGAAGCTGAAACATCCAAATTGCTCCTTTACGGATCAGTAATGAAAGACAGTTAAATACAGCTGTCGATAAAATCAATTTAAACATTAATATTAGGTTTACAAATTTAATATAACAAAGCGCGGTCACCTGTGTGGGCGATCGTTGCACGTGCTATCTTGTGGGGGGTTGTTTGTTGGTTGGCGGGTAACGCAGACTAAAATGACATCCGTGATCCGTGGAGCAGGGATCCGTGAATGAGTGGGGGCAGTTCTTTTGACCACGTATGAACTTAATCGTCATGCATGCAGAGAAATGAGGAAATTGTTTTAGCCTTAGTTTACACCCACAGTACACAGCATAGATCGTTATACATGTAGTATCAGCACACAGAAAACAGTCAGTGGAAGAAAGCAATCCCTATGTTCTCCTTGCTATGCAAGGCGATACAAAAATCGGATTAATATTGTACAAAACATATTTGTTTTCAGCAAGAAATTGAAAGGTACAACTTGAAATCATTACACCCCAGCGCCGGGTAGTTAGATACTGGTGAAATCGCAAGTGTACCGATAACAACATTGCAATGAATGTATCATAATATTGTGTATACTAGGCGGTCCCCGGGTTTCGCGATCGCCTGGGTTTCGCGATCACCTGGCTTGAATGAAACTATGGTTTTTACTAAGCGGTTCCTCTGACCTTGAATGACACCTGATGACCTGTTGTGACCTTTAAGATTTTTGGCATCAACAATCAAACCCACCCTTCAATTTTCATCCATACACTAATTCTTACCCCATTTGACCTCCTTTGACCTTGAATGACGCCTAATGACTTTGTTGTGCCTTTTAAAATTTTCGGCATCAACAATTGACCCCACCCTCCAAGTTTCATGTCCGTATACTAATGTTTACCCCATTTGACCTCCTTTGACTTGAATGACTCCTGATGACCTTTGATCCACTAAACATACACACTCGGTCTTCGGAAGGTCAAGGGGCACCCACCCACAATTATTTTTGTAGGATACACCTAATGTTAGTTTACCCCATTGGACCTCCTTTGACCTTGAATGACGCCTAATGACTTTGTTGTGCCTTTTAAAAATTTTCGGCATCAACAATCGACCACACCCTCCAAACTTCATGTTCATACGCCAATGTTTACCTCATTTGACCTCCTTTGACCTTGAATGACGCCTAATGACTTTGTTGTGCCTTTTAAAAATTTTCGGCATCAACAATCAACCCAACCCCTCCAAGTTTCATGTCCATACACCAACCTTTACCCCATTTGACCTTCATTGACCTTGAATGACCCTGATGACCTTTGATCCACTAACCAATACAAACTCTGTTTTCGGAAGGTCAAGGGAAACCTACCCACCAAGTTTCAGGAACGTGCGACCCTTGACATCCGAGAAATAGACATTGACCTCCTTTGACCTTGAATGACGCCTAATGACTTTGTTGTGCCTTTTAAAATTTTCGGCATCAACAATCGATCCCACCTCCAAGTTTCATGTCCATTTGACTTTGACTTTGACTTGAAGAGTACTCTGCAACGCCTCAAGTGCTGAAAGCCAAACGCAAAGGGTTGTGAGTGCGCAGTGTAGAATTGATTTAATCTTGAAGTTGTTTACTTAAGTGGTTGCTGACTAACTGTTCCTTGAAGGTTTTGGTGGATGGTATAGTGACTAATTGATCATGTAAAATGTTCCATTGACGGATTGTTGCTGGAAAAAAACGAGTCTTGGTAACAGTTCTTTTTAGTTCTGGGTCTTAAAAAAGGCTTGACTATTGTTGCGACAAATGGGGCGGCTGACTGGTGTGAGAAACTTTTGTGTCGGTATGGCAACTTGGTCCGAGTTAATCTTATGGAGCATGGAAGTCTTGCAATCTGTCGACGCATTTGCATTGGGTCCCATTGGAGAGATTGGAGCATTTTGTCACACTGCTGGACGCATAACCCCCACAGCCGCGTGCAAGTGGCGGTACCTGCTACAACTAACACGGGTATCCGTCTGCTCATCTACAGTCCACGGTAAGGGTATTTAGCCGGCTGACTTTGTTTTCAGTTTTTAGCCTTATGGACCCATCTTTTTCACATTCATGCGGGGACAATTGAATATTAATTATTAAAGAACAATATACAGATGTTGAATCTTAAAAAAGAAATTTTATTATGGGAATAACAGCCAATTTTTGGAAAAAATAAAGATTTGATGACGTCACGGCATTGATTGGTTTTTATTATTTTGCTTCGGGGGACCCATTCAGGTAAAAATGACGTACGTATCCCTACATTGGAAAAAAACAACCGATTATCGTCATCGTACGTCGGTTTTTGAATCTGTAGGGAAAAGGTAAATTTGTTACTGTTTAGACATAATATACGGTTTCTTTTGGAAAAAAATAATAGCAATTTGCGGCAGAGGGGTTATGTACAGACCTTGATTAACATAGTCGGATTTATTATATACGGTCGCCCCGAAGAGCACACTGATATTTGATACCTGACACGTGACCTGTACTTGACACGTGACACCAAAATATTCATCTCGTTACCGTTTATAACTACAATACGGCCAAAGCAGCAAGCATTTCTGTATCTCCTGTTGCACAGTCGTAAACGATCAAGATGTGAGACTATACATGTGGTTCCTTAAGGGAGGGTAGGACAGATCTGCTCGATTTGGGCATGGGGATTCCAAACGGTAATTGGAAACTGCTACATGCATTTACTATGGCAGTATCGATCCCAGTGACATTAAAAAAAATCATTCTTAAAACTTGTTCAAAAGATCTTAGGAATATCAGTGATACAATTAAGAAAAAAAGTATGAAGTTCACATCAATAATGCTTCTGTTAAATTCACCTGTGACATAACTCAAAACTCCAAAACTTCCCCTGCCCAAAAGTAATCTCTATCAACATAAGACCTTGAACATACGCGCATGGCTACAGAGCATAGCTCTGTAGCATGCGCACCGTAACACTCTAATATCAAAACAGCCCTATTATAATTATTATACACCCCAAAAAAACCAATTGCACCTCCTGATCTGTCGTAATTTCTACAGGCAAAAGCGTGCGGTTTTGCGCTGAACCCGCTTTCCCCTAAGTTATGTATGAGTTATGGGCTTGCTGTTATCCCACCACACAGATGCTGTATCTAGGTGCGGGTGCACCAATGATTTATAAGCAGTAACCCTTCAAACAGTGGTGCATGGATGAAGATTTCTACTTACTACACCAGAACTTTCTTGGCTTTAGCAAAACCGTATGATTTACGTGTGTGTCCCATTTAGGTCCTTTGTTAAGATACCCAGATAAGTGTGAGTTTCCTGTAACACTGACTGACCAAGCTTATACTTGGTGAGCTGTTTTAGTTCTAGAGTGAGTTATTTTTAAGGTGAAACATTTTGAGCATTAAATTGCATCTGCCACATGTTTTGCCGATGATTCAACTTGTCAGGTCATATTGTAAACGCCGAACATCAGAGTTATTGTGGATGGTACGATACATTACGCTGTTTTTTAGCGTGGCAACTAAACGAACCTCCGATGAGATGTTATCAGGGAGGTCGTTTATGTAAGTAAGAACAATAATGGGCCGAGGACGGGCCCCCTTGTGGAACGCCCGATCTAACGTGCACCTACTGCGAATGTTCGCCATCCACAACAACTCTGTTTGCGTTTACTTAGAAATTTTTCAATCCATGTGTGAGTGCTTCCCGTTATGCCATAGTTACGTAGTTTGTACATGAATCGCATGTGGTGAATGTGTTCGAAGGCTGCTAAAGTCCATGATTAACAAAATGTAAATAGAAGTCTGGTTATGCAAGGGCTGAGGCAAGGTCATCAACAGTAAGTATTAATTGACTCTCGCAGGATTGTTGTTTGACGGAATCCGTGCTGTCTGCTATAGGATGTGATACTTTGAAAAATGATATTACTATGGGAATAGTGGTTCAAGAATTTGCCCCAATACACGGTAATGTTTACCCCATTGACATCCTTTGTCTATGACTCCTGATTACCTTTGATCCACTACTCAATACAAACCTCGGTCTTCGGAAGGTCAGTGCACCCTTTACCTTTTTTGGAGGGGTATCTCCATATCTGTGTGCTTTGGCCTTGGTGCTCCAGCCAGGATATGTTTTTGTGAACTAGTTTGGTGTAGGTGCCATCAAGTCTGTCCTGTAGCTCTTTCCTCATGCTCTAAAGATTTCGTAGTACCGATTAGGCTAGCGGGCGAGAAAGATCTCATAGCCGGTTGACAAACTAACAAGTACATAGTTCGCTAAAATAAAATTTTTAAAATTATCAAAAATCAGTTCTAAACGTACTACCGTGTTCTCACTTCTGTATGTGCACATTGTTCTTGAAAATGAATTACATGTAATTTCCCTTTGCCTCCCCTGAAATCAGTGCCAATGGAGTACACCCACGTTCCCATTAACTCCGCAAATTGGTGCTAATTTGATAATAAATCCGCCCGGTTATGAATATATTGAATAGGACAACGGACTTCAGATTCTCTGGGACTGCAAAAACCATTTTTTTAAAAGCTTTTAATTGTTTTCACCGCCCATTTAGATTGAGCTACAGCATCATTCACGAAGAAAATAACACTCAAACGCTGCTGGAGTTTAATAACTTGAATCGTTTATTCATCATCGTTTATTCAAAAAGGAAACGAAGTGAGCAAAAATCATGCAAAAACGAAATTTTTGATTGCACGCTATGACCTATGAACTTTGTGCAGAACCAACACCCAACTTAATCATATTAATATAGGACCTCTTTTCTATTCAATAAACGTTTGTTCGGCACCGGTTCACCTGCATTTCATATATGTGAATGATTTTCGATTTCTGCTAGGAACGCAATAATTGCATAGAAATGGGGGGTTACGCGGCAAGTTACGGGTTTGATTCTGCACAAAGATGTTAGGTCCTCAGTTTTGCAAACATTTTTTCCCATGAGCTATGTTCACCTTTCTTCCCTTTCGAATAAAGGCTGAAATCTAGGTCCAAAGAAAAATGGAACACAGAGTAGAATCTCTAACTTTCTTTATTCGTGAAGAGTACAGGGAATTTTTGGTTTCCATTCATGAAAATAGCTTAATCTAAATCGTGGTATTGGTTAACACTGCAATCTTTTCAGTTGCATGGATAAAACAATGGTTTCCTGCAGTTCCAGAGTGATTGAAAAGGAATCTGTGAAGAGTTTGGTCTTCTACATACCGAGCGGAATTACTTATCAATAGCCCCATTATTTGCTTGGAGTCAATGAATCATGGTGGGACACAGTGTCACTGTATTCGGGCCTAAAATTGAGTGAAATTTATTCTCGAGAAAGTGCACATACTAGACGTGAGAACACGCGTAGAACTGATTTCTATAATTTTAGGAAAAATTTATTTTGGAAGAATTATGTACTTCCCAGGGTGCGCAACCTTTCCTCTCCGAGCATCTTTTGCTTTTGCCTAATGGCCTTATATGAAGATGAAAAAAAAACTTTACAAAGTACAAAACAATTCCAATTAGCCTGAAGAGTATTGGTTGAAAACTGCCTGATCAATGCTGATCCAAGCGATGCCTATCATGATATAATCCTTTTATGTTATTTTGTAGGTTCGATAAATTTAACTCTTGCAACATGCTCAAATTAATTGTACATAGTATTGTACAATGGCTAAGACCCGGAAGGGGGAGGGGAACGGGAGGGGGAGAATTTCCAATGACACGGACGACTTTTACCGGGCGCAGCGGGCTCCACCAAGCCGCTAATCGTGCTAACAAGCTATGGTAATTTGGGGAAGGGAGGATTTAAGAAAAGAAGAATGGGAAGAAACGGGGAAGTAGGTACCATACACAGAATTCTTGGGGTAGGGACTTTTGGGAAAGAAATCGGTGCACGCGTTTTTCCGAAAGTGGATCTAACCCCCGGGCTATTACTTTTTGAACTCACGATACCAACAAGTCGACTTTCTCCAAATCTGTGACCTTTAAACGAATAAATCAGGAAATTGGACCGTGTTCATCTTCCCCTTTTGTGGTACCGGGTGCGAATACACCGATCGCTTCCGCTTCTCGCGCCTTGGCCGGCATAGGGGAAGGAGAAAAAAGGGTTTAAAGGAACAAAGGGTTTTTTTAAAAAGAAGAACAAGAGAAGGTAAGAAAAGTGGAAATGAAGAGCTCATCTGAGGACAAACGGGTCTCTGTAATGATAGGATCAAGTTTAAGGAGAACATCTATCTTGTCCTTACCTTCTTTGCGTTCGCAGTATATTAACGTATGCTTTGACGCGTAGGGGCGAGATTTACCCTCATGCACCATTTTGATTGAAAAATGGCTCTGCAGGATTTATTCGGGGGGCTTCGAAAAAAAAAATGGGACCCTTTTTGTTATTAAATTATTAAAAAAGTAGTTTAAAAGTAGATCTAACGCCCCTAACAGGCACCTTTTTGGACTTGCTTGAAAATCATCATCCAAAAGTGGACTTTCTAGTGAAAATTTATATTAACAATTGACATTTAAAACAAAAAAAAGGTGGACCTCCACCCCTCCCCCGTATGTACGGACCTGTGAGTAGGGGGACAGGGGACAGGGTAATTCAGTTTTAAACAAGCAGCAAAGGCTGGGGGGAATGATTGTGGTATTTTGGAAGAGTTCCAAGTTAAACGTATAGAGCCATCGTGATTCACATAAAAGAGGTAGAGAAGGAAAGGATATGGAAATCAAAGAAAAATCGGGGTATACACTAAGTGTCAGTATGTTTCTTTGTTCAGCCTAGGAGCGAAGAAGAGCCGAGGCGTAGGCTCAAGAATTGTGTACAACAAGGGAGTGTGCTCGCACTCTCCTGTTCAACATATTTACCAACGACCAACCTAGGGTGCAGGAACCTGTGGCGTTTTATTTTGCAGACGATCTTGGCAATTAGTGCGCACCAGATGCCGACTTCACAGTGTTGAAGAGAGGGGACATCAAAAGCTTTGGCTGAACTCACTCCTTATTTGAGGAAAACCCACCTACGTGCAATTCCATACAAGACACACAGGTGGTGTTTCCATTACGCACCGTGAAGCCAAACGTCCGTAATGTAACCTGGTTTGGAGCAACCCCGGGCACACTGTTGAACAACCTGTCTACCTAGGAGATTACCTTGGAAAGCATCTCTTTATAAGACCCCACATTTGAGAAGACGAAGAGAAGTATGTTCACGCAATTTCATCTTGAACAAACTCAACTGGCACAAGATGGGGGGCCCGCCCACATACCCTAAGATTCGACGGCAATGCCCCTGTGCTACCATGTGCGAGATGCTTGCCCTGTATGGGAAAAATCAACCCATGCCAAGAAGCTTGATTCCGCGTTTTTAAATGCCTCCTGCCGGCTATCACATGGATGCCTCCATCAACAACCAAAGGAAAACGTATACATCCTAGCAGGAATTTCTCCATCAGACATCCGTAGTAGCGTAGCGAAACATGCAAGAGCGTAGATGCCAAGTAGTATATAATGTGAAGCACCCTATGTATGGACAGATGCCTGCTGCCAAGTCCAACCCCTTGAAAACGTCTCTAAGGAGCTGAAGAAAATCCCGTGTGGAAAGGAAAGACTTGCCATCAACCAAGTAACATCTATTGGTATTTGAACCTGATTCCTCGTGGGATGAATGGCGATGCCTAACAGATGCGAACAGAATTGGACGATCTAAGGTTTCATTGGCAGAAGTGGGGCTACCTGGAACAGAGCAGGACACTACCTGTGGCTGTGGAACAGCACCACAGACAATGGAACATCTCTGGTTCTGCCCACAACAAGGACATTGGCGAATTCAGTGAGCAGCCAGGCGTTGTACCCATCTTTGGCTGGATCATATTTGAGGACCACAGTGGTTTTTGGACACGATAAGAAGAATACCTCTAAGTTTCAAGATTTCAAAGTTAATCCTTCAGATTGTGGTTGGTGACCTATCAATATTAGATGTAATATTAATCTCTATTGGCATTACCATTACATCATATTATATTGATTGAATCTAAGGCAAATAGGATTTAATTTGACATCTATTTGATTGGTCCTAACTACAATCCTAAGGATGTATTTTTAATTCCCTAAATTTAGAGTTTGTGGATTGACCTCATTTTTAGGAAAAATGCAAGTATTACTATAGCTGACCCAATTTGAACAGCACTTTTTAATTACCTGTTCACATGGATGCTTAGGGGTCAGTCTGGTGTAACATTGATAATTGAGAATTAATTGGGGAAAGATTTTCGTCAGACACCTGTATAGAGCTGGAAATAATTCAGGTTTTCTGGAAGAATAGACACCACTATGCTTTGGTAAATGGAGAGCCTTGTGCTTGTGTGGCACCCCTGTATTTGTTTCTTGAGTAGGCCCTATTTTTTTCAAGATGATAATGCCGATTCCTCAAAAAGTAATGATACTACATCAAGAAGATGAGAAAGAAGGAGATGGTCCAAAACTGTTACTTCAAAAATAAACTGTTCCTTCCGCCTATTCATCTTAATTGGCCTTAAATCCGATTGATTGGATCAAAGAATATGCGCTGCTTGATGGAGCAGCATACACCTGTCAGTAAATCCCAGAAAGATTCCAATTACCCAGTTGTCAACGATATTTGCAACCAGAGTTGTATCACATGGTCGTGGCCAGTAAAGCGAAAGGTACTCTTCTGCATCACGTAGACAAAGAACTTTGACCCCAAATGTTCAAAGCATTTTGCACTTTTGACACAGGGACAGGTATATTGAGTGTATTTCAAAGTAAATTTTATCTATCCTTCATCATATTCATATTTCACAGGAACTACCGGACATGTTTAAATTATGCTAAAAATAAAACATCCTTTATTGACCTCAAAACATTAAATCAAGGTTTTGTTAGCTTGCCGAAAAAAGATTGATTTTGCTGTTTTTCTTTCGTTAAAAAGCCACCAGTTTCCCACAATTATTTCGCAACGAATTAAAATAAATACTTATGGTTCAGAACAAACGTGTAGTTAATTACCAGCAGAGAAATTTAGCTGGAATATTAAGTAAACTGTTTAGTAGCAGGTGGTCAATATTCATATACAAACAAATCAAGCGATTTCTGCATTTCTCAGCTTCTTTCTCCCCCGTTCTCTTTTATTATTGTTATTGATTTATTTTCGGTCATTTGGGACTTGAATAAGCTCTATAGAAGAAACAATGAATGATGTACACAAATTCCTGATATTACAAGCACGAAAGTGCAAACGCTGCATGCACATCCATTGCATGCCCAAAATGGAGCATTCATTAGTGCGGTTCGCGTAATCGAATATATGAGACCAAGTAAGTCGCATGGCCATTGACCACCACTATGTTGAGTTAGTATCTTTGGTCCCGGATTAGCATTGTAAATGTAAGCGAGATGTTGCGGAGTGTATGTAAACGTAGGCTTAATGTTTGTATAACCTGCATGCGGGCAGATATGGCGCGAGCGGTATAATTGATGGTAAGGCGTATATACATACCCACAGGGTACGTGTTAGCTTACGGGCACTTGGAATCCTTGCTTGAGGGCAAGACTACAAGGGTAAGTTTGAGAGACAGAATTCCTAAGTGGCAACCTAATGGAGAGGCAGTTCACAAGGTAATAGGGTTAGCACTTTGCGTTCAGGTTAGTTATTTCATGTTCTCTCAATACATGTTTGGGTAACTTTAAGGCAGGGGGGGGGTCGTATACATTAGACTCTTATAAGGAGTTAAACAAGGGTCTAGACTCATATTGCACCTGTGAAAACAACTAGCTACACCTCTAGCCCCCAAGACAAACATTAGCATGCTTCAATTCAAAATTTCACCAAAATACATTAGGAACAGAGGCTCGGACCGGACAAGAATAGATGCGTACAAATAGCCATAACCCCCATTGGTGGATGATAGTATTTTCGTTCTCTGAAGTTAGCCTTTATTGAAGCGAAGATCCGCTCCTTAATAAGAGAGGGGCTTTTGATATTGAAGATCACTTTTACTGGAGGTCCTGGCCATGGAACTGTACATCGCAGATGGCCTAAAACTTTGCATCGAAGATGGTCACCCGTTTCATCGAAGATGGCATAAAACTCTCTTTTCATCGAAGAGATGGCATGAAACACGTCATAACAGAAACAAAACAGAGAGTCAGTGACTCTGTCCCTAATAAGCATAAACACTATATCGAATATGGGTTAAACGCAAAAGATTTAAAATAGCAATACTAAATACTACAAAGAATATATAATATTCCGGACAGGAATGTGACAAGTGGATGGACTTTATAAAGAGTACTTGATCATATACAACTGGCTCTTGTTGCCTTTAAATATTTCTTTGTTACTCATCTTTTCTTACATCATTTATTTCTCATAGTTACATGCACAGTAAAAAGGCATCCCCATTATTATCACCACCACTATCGCTCATTGTCTCATAGCTTATCTCTTATTTTCTTTCATGGATTGCTTATCTGTCGTTGGTTTAGTACATTTCTCGCAACTTATTTTTAGCTTATTTTCTATTCTTTCATTATATCATATCTTATTTTCTATGCATGATTTCTTTTCTTATCTTTCTCATTTTTTTTTTTTTTACTTTGCCAACTTAATTAGTGTCTCAGGCTGAGAGTCTTCAACGTAGTGCTCATCGTATCTTCTCAACTTATTGTCTCATCGTATCTTTTCAACGTAGGTTCTCAATATTTCATTTTCACAATTTTATTCTCAAGTTATCTTCGTAGTCTTCATAATCCACTATTTCCCCTTTGGGAATAACTTCTTAATATCATTGATTTCCATACCAATCTTTATTCTTGCTTTGTGGACTTTTATCTTTTCACAATAACAGAACGTGTCTGGCGTCCAAATCAAATTCAATTCTTTTATTGAATGTACCCTATCTGTACTAGAGTCCACCATCCAGCCCAAGATTACTTAATGATGAGGAAATGGTCCAACTATCAGCGGGTGGTGGTAATGTGTGGTATATGTGTATAAAGTGTGTAGCATATATTACAACAACAATATAATGTAATTTGTACGCTAACTAATTTAAAACAAGTGTGTGTGTAGTAAGATTCCCTCAGTCAGTTATGACTCAGATCAATCGCGCTGTGCTTTGAACCATTAAATAGCTCGTATCTTTTTTTTGGCAATAATTTATCTGATCACCAATTTGCATTTCGTTGACTTTAACATATACTTCTTCTTTACTCTCGTAATATTTAATCTATTAACTCACGAGTAGTTAGAGCTCAACTAACCACTTATAAATTATGGCAAGGTAAATATGTGCACCAAAATAATATTCTGGAGGGATAATCATTTTTTACCATATATTTATTTGTTATAGGATAACTGAAACAAGCAAAACAAAAGATAACATCACATGCCTTAAGAAAGGAGTCATGGCCTTAAACCATACACCTAGGCCAGGACTTCTGGGGCATCACAAATTATTGCCAGCTAACACAAACCAGGAACAACATGTGAGTACAGCACTATTATTTTTACAATAAAATAAGGTCAACTACCTATGTAACTCTGCACAGCACCAGTGAGCTACAAAGTACAATCGACGGCAACATTAAAAAGAAACTAATTAAACTATAACCAGCACCCACCTGAGCAAAAATTAACTCACGACTCATTGAGTGAAATAGCCCATGATTAACCTGATTGTAGGCAGTTATCGCCTACTTGCTTGTGAACCTGCATATAAAAATATCACAAACTGTTTGCATGATGAATACCCTATTTGTACATTGCAATGTAACAATATAATTGTCACAGCATTTTAACTCATGTCTCTAAAGTAACCTCACATTTGGTACATGCAGTAAACCAAAACAGATCCCTCCTATGCAATTGTGCATGATCATTATAAAAATAGAGCACCTTAAACACTTTAGACAAAGTTGCTTTATCTGATTGTTTGTTGTGTGTATGCACAATTTGGAATAAGAATTTAGCAAAAAGTAAGCACAGCTAATAAGACATTGTAACTCTAAACCCTTCCCCTCTCCTGGCAAAAGTTGCACTGATATGGTCCAAAACTTAGTAAGAAATTAAAAGCACCATTATCCAAAAATAGCATACATTTTTTAAAGTGGAAATGTTTGTGCAAAAGTCCAAAAGCACCTAATCATATATAAAAAATGTACATGACTGCAGTGGTATTCCGGTTCCTGAGACATGGTGTGTTCACTAACTCTTTACCAATCATGTCATGTAAACATGATTTTGTCAGTACAGGTAACACACTATATAAAATAATGTGTCGCACCAAAGTACCATGGACGGGTCAGGCTATACTACTTTAGAAAATCATGACTGTCAGCTTGCCTCAAATGGTGTTATGTCATTTGAGAGCTTTAAAGGAACTCAAAAAAGTACTGATTTAGTTTAAATGATAATCCATAAATACTTCATAGACATATGCCACTTTACTGTACACTACATGTCCATGTTGCCTACAAAGTTATGAATCAATTTACACAAGGTGGATCTCCTTGTAATAAAAATAATATAACAAACAGCTTCTTATCCTAAAAACTGTTCAGATTAACTTGAAGCCTTTGCATAAAAACGACACTAACATTTGTTGTTGCATATGAATAAAAACATTGTCAAAAGATCCCATTGCCTACTCTCGAAGGGGCAGTCCTATCTTTCACAAAATAATTAATTGGGAGCAATCAAAATTTGAGGTAAACAATGGTGATGTCCCTAAATAACTGAATTTACTGTTTTGCATAGATTTGGAAATATAACAAGTTTGGCAGAAAGAAAGTACAAAATATTTCACTGATTTTGAAGTTGTATCAAAAATGTGTTTTTATCAAAACTATTCACTAAAACACCTGTAATCGACAATAGCATCTAATAAAGTTTGAGAGGAAACCACATCTGGGAATTACACTGGTCAGTATGTCACTACAATAATTATCAAAAAATAATTAGTATAATTTCAATGCTCGGTTTTAATAAAATACTATAATATCAAACAATGTCCTTTAATCATTACCACTGCCAAGGAAGGGGACAATTAGCACTTCTGATGCAAATCACCGGACGTATAATATTTAACCACCCTAAAAAGCTGAATTTTAGATCAATTATCCATTTACAGGCCCCAAACCCAAAAAACTAAATAAATAATACCCATAATATGACGAAAAAATAACTAAGCAAAACAAAGAGTCCCTGGTCCTAATTTAAAATCATCAGATGCAGGCTTAGAGTGGGTCAGGCAAGCAAGTAAGTAATCATTCATGTCCACTGTTAACTACAAGGGCGCAGAGTCAAACTTATAAGATTCCTAAATTGAGCCATCATATAACACTCACACCAAATTTAGGGGCGGCCACCAATACACCCATGTCCCATGTTCAGTTTTAATCAATAAAGAAACAATCAATTATATCAAAGACCACCTAAAAGTCAATCTAACGCAAATTGCAACAGGGATCTTTTCTCACCCTGTGAAGAAATCTCGCGGTCCGCGCCATACCACACACCGGAACTGTACATCAACAACTCAAATATAACAAAAACAAACAGCCCCGCGCGCTGGTTCCAGCCCGCGGTTTCACTCATGCAATTCAATTGCACGGAAAAGGGTGGACGGGCTTCCAATTTTTAATTTGGAATCCTCAAGAATTCTGTCAATTTGTTCACAACGAGTATCTCAACTTCGCATTTACCCAAAATTACTGGGATTTCACGAAAATGACCGCCAGACTTCATAGATTTGAAGTTAAACAAACAAGGCCCTTACGTATTTAAGAAAGAACTAGGTTTTGGAAGCAAAATAATGACCATGGACTCAACGAGTCTAGTGAACTTGACAATTGCACATGGAAAAGTACACATGGACATGCGTCGATGAAGGGATTTTCGATAGGTTTTTAAACGGATGAATTATCGGCCTCCCCTAAACATGACAACTTACACCAAAATGATCAAAGATCAAGGCCACATGTAGCACAATTCGGACATAGATTCGGATTAATTTGGTGGGAATACAGCCGAAAATTTTATGAAATGAAACAAATGGGAATTCACCGAACTTGGGCCATTGCGCAATCTCATATATTTTGCACATTGCGACATACTGATTCCATGACATTCCGAATCTACACAAAATCATCGTTTTTAAACAAAATTTAGAACAATCTCATTACAAAACTATTGTAAGAAGTTCTACTTGCCTTGTTCCCTCTCTGGTGCCGGAGGTGTAATAGAACGGATGTAGAATAATAGAGAAACAACGGGGGGAGGGATATTGTTCGCCGGCCGAGCTATAGGCCAGGATGGATGGCAATTTAATAGGTCTTTAACACACCACCTTTTATCGTAAGATGGTCGCAGGTGAGGAATTTCTCTCCAACCCACGCCCTATGCACTCTGATGGCTTCGTTCATCACACAGTGACCGCATATTTAGCACTTTATGATAATATTTACATTGATTAAGTACTCCATAATAATAACGGGGGCCAGGGAGACAACATTTTGATAAAACTTACAAAACAAATCAATTAGTGGACATGGAATAATTTGTAAGTTTTTCCATCCCGCCAACCACTACCAGAAATGTGCATAATCGGCCATAAGTGCATAATCTGCATAAGTGCATAATAGCATTATACTATTTAAGGTGAGGGTGAGCAAAGTAAATGCAGTCACGTTACTTACTGCTTTAGACAGTTTCCCTTCAGATTCGGAACAGTCTCTGACGGCTGGGGTAAAAAAACGCATTTAATGACCATAATCTGCATAAGTGCTACGTAAGCTGCAGAAGAACTGCATAATATGCATAAGTGCCTAAGTGCATAATCTGCATAAGCTTGCATAACCTGCAAGCTGCATATTTGCATAATCTTTGCGAGTGTTCCCCGATTTGTGTTGGACGGCTCCGGTGTTTGTGTTCCTTTGGTGTTTATCTAAATGGTTGATGAGCAACTGGACCCCGATTCAGCTACATTCTTGGTTCCAAATGGTAAAAAATTATCCCGTTTTTAAACTAAAGTAGAAACTGTAATGATTTTTACCTGATGGCGGGCGGGGGGGGGGGGAGTAAAAAAAACTGCTCGATTTGGGCATGGTGAATTTCCAAAACGGTTAATTGGGGAAGTGCTTCGTGCATTTACTATCGGACAATCCCATGTCGCAGTTACATTACAAAATATCCTCTTAAACCTTAGGCCAAGTACATTAGTAATATCATGATGATACACAATTATGCAGCTCATTCAATTATACACCTTATGCAGCTTTTGCACCTTATGCAGCTTAATGCACTTATGCAGATTATGCCATTATGCATTTATGCATGATGCAGTCATGCACTATGCAGCTCATGCAGTCATGCACTTAGGCATTTTTGAGATGTACTTATGCAGCTTATGCACTTATGCAAATTATGCATATATGCAAGATATTGCAGTTATTGCAATTATGCGTTTTACACCAGCCGCGGTCTCTGCAGTAGTACGGCGGTCCGGTAAAGTACGTAACCTGTTTCTAAAATTAAAAAAAAAAAAAGTCGGCAAAAAAGTCGGCAAGGGGAGCCTCCAAGAGCTTAAAGTTTTGTACACTAATCAAATAGGAATTTTGTTGTTGTGGGTTGCTGTGTTGTTGTTTTGATAAGCTAATAAAATGTGAGGATCGTCATCGGTGATTTGGCAGAAATTCTCCGTGAGTAATTTCATAAGGTTAGGCAATAATTTTCCAAGAAGTACCAATCAAAATTTTCCTTGTTGGCAGGCATCCAACATGTAGCCATACATTTGACAAGATACTTGCGGAAGTCTAGCTAGAACATGAGAACAATATGCCAAAATTGTCGTTATCATTTTAGCCTGGTTTGGTTGCGGTGGTGTAGCCTCTGTGTGTCACCTCTTCATCATAGTCTGATTTTTCTGTCAGGGTGAAAGTATCATAGACGCCAACGGATCTTAAGAGCGTGAAAGTAATGTTGCGTGAAGAGTCAACTTAATCGATTGCCCTATATTCACATTTGTTCCTGACTGTTGATCCCGATTACTCTTATCTCCTGCCCCCGGTCTGTTTCAGTGATCGCTCCGTTTACTCAGCAGCTGAACCACGCGAATGCGCGGGGCCGCCCGCGAGTTACATATAGCAGGGAACTCTTTGTCCGCTTCAATTTAGGTCAATTATGAAAGCCAGGTGGCCATTTCGTTTCAATAGTAGATAACGCTTTTGTAAGTAAAGTATTTGATGTTATGTAACCACGGCTTCGGGACAATTATTTATAAAGAGACTTTAAACTCAGGAACTGGTCCCGAACTGGTAAACCATAACAGTCATGTTATGGCTTTCCGGCTACACTGCAAAATATCCATCGTACTGCCCATGTCACGTGTTTTGTGCCCATGTGACTAAGTCTATCCATAATGAGTCACGCCGCCCCCCCCTTCCCCTAGTGGCAACACTGACCTCTATACAATGGATAGCGGGCTGCCGCACACTTGAATGGTCGCCGAGTGAAACAACAGGAAGTGGTTTTGGACCTTACCATATGGCGGAAACAATGATAAACTGTAGCACATATTCCACAGCCTAGTTCTATTGGTGCACAAGGTGTATGATTGTTTCCCGCCATATTGTAGCGGTCCAAAAACAGCTTCCTATTGTTTCAATCGGCGACTTGACCCGCTATCATGTGAGAGGGTCAGTGGGTGGAAACTGAAAAAGTCTTCAACTTTTTATTTAAGCCTTAGTCTTTTAACCCATGACCAAACAACCCCAAGGAGAAAGCAGAGACTGGGGGACAGTCTATTGTACACAGCAAAAAACAATCCAAGTAATTGGACGGAGAAACTGCAACTTGAAAAAATTAAGTTGATTTTCATAATCATCTAGAATCGTGCGAAAACAAATGTATGGCATAATTACGCATTTCTCAAGACATGTAAGGGAGCAATTTTAGGTATTGTTTAATATCTGGGAAAGCATGGAAGAAAGAGATAAGAAATGGAACCACAATGATTCCATAATCCGATTTTAATCTGTTACCATTCACCAGCACAAAAGGAGGGGATTCAACAGCGACCCTTGCTTCATAATCCCTTGCGCATTCGATGGTCGGCAAGCAATCACAACTATAGCATTTTTGACAAAACTTCTAGTCCGAACACGTAAAAAGATAAAACGGGCAAAAGTAATATTGCACTATCACCATGTGCGGCTGTCTCTGGTTGTATTTGTTGGTTTCGTATATAAGAAGTAAATGTACATCGTTATGCTTTAGCTTTACTGCCCAAGGACTGCCTAGTGTGAGAAATAAATGATGAAAGTTTATCTAAATTTGAACGTTTGATTCGTTGGGAGGGGGTGTTGGGGATTTCTCGTTGGGCAACCCATGCTCGTTCCAGGGTCTAAATGGACCCCTGACGTGACCAATATTCAGTTAAGATATATCATGGGCCCCTAAGGACCAGCCTTTGGTGAAATTATACTAGTTTAGTGAAGATATACACCTAACGGTATACAGCAGTAATATGAAATCGGCTTTAATGTGGCTATGTTAAAAATATTTCCAATAGTTATCCAGTATATTACTCTTTGAAATTCCACTTCTAATGTGTTAAAAAATCTTTACTTGTATACAGAATATTTTTATTAATATGTTAACAATTAATATAACTTTCACTGTACTGCATTATACATAATATTTATCTCATGGTTTTGGCGGTAGTTCTAATATGCTGAAAAACAATGTGGATTGATTGAAGATGAAGGTAATTTGCAATGAGCTTATACCGCTGCGGGACCTGCTCTCAATAATTAAAAAAGCATATACACTTTTCAACATAGCCCATTAGACCAAAAGAAAATGGACACTTGTGCAACTGCAAAGAAAAATTATACACTTAGGGTTATTTTTGCTGATATGTTAGGGTACTTTTTCTTATTTGATCATTGAACAGTCACACAATGTTCACACCGGATTTTTAGCCTAGCGGGCTAGAACGGGATTATGGTTCGGGCATGGGTTCCCGAACCAATATCCAAGAACCCCCCCCCCCGGGTGTGTGCTATGTTTGGGTATTACTTTGCAGCATTCAGAGCGTGTCTGATTCGTGATAATCCACGATGACCGGAGATCTGGATCGCAATGAAGAAGAAGAACAATCCGACTGCGAATTTTCTCGAGCAAGAAAGTCTGAATAAGATTATCCTCGGAAGGGCACTTGAAAGAATATGATAGCATTGAATTTGGGGACGGCAGATGATCGTTCAAACGTCAAGTGGGTTGGGGCTTCTTATCTCTTTCTTCCATGGTGGAA
>JAMKCH010003689.1:0-35954 GCA_023653785.1 Ophioderma brevispina
ATTTTGAGAGGGGATGAAAATTTCATGAAATGAGGGCACTATATACACTTGTTCTCTGTTTAGCGTTTTTTGATTTTTTAGGAAAATCATTACGAAATTCAAATTGGGCATCATTAGAAACCCCCATATTCTTGCACATTTAATAAAAAATGCAAATATATGCCAAAAATATCTAATAAGCAAAACTGGCCACGAGAAATACCGTGCGCGCCGAGAGCCGGTGTAACCACGTAGCTACTTCAAGACGGGGGAGACAGCCGCTGTATGGACACTATCCGTCTATGCGGCAAAAATACACAGAATTCCTGGCTGGCGAGTGTACGTCTAGTGGGTAGCTATTCCATGTCTACTCAGTGGTAGTTGCGTGGTAACTACCATGAAGAAATTTACTGTGTATTGTTATTCACCATACCATGAAAATGGTGGGAAAAAAACTATGTACATTCTTAAGGTGATTACATAGTGTCATGCCGTAGCCTTGATCAAGGCTGTCTGCTAAGAACCGACAAACGTGTTATTACTCAGACACTGTACTGCATAATTAACATTTATTCTCAATTATTTTGAACATTGTGTTTTTTTAGGGCTACCCTGTCTAGAGAAAGATTATATAATCAAATGAAAAATGGTACACTGCCTGGTGGTCTGTTGTCCACACTGGCTAGTTCCAGGTTACTACTTGTCTAGACATAAAACCACAAACACCTGTTGTGGTCAGGTGCAGTGGTTGTGCTACTCAGAGCGACACCTGAGTTGAGTTGAACTTATTGAACTCGCTAGTGGAAGCATGGAACATAGGCCAGGCTCTACTATATGACATTATATCAGACGTGTGAACCGATGAATGAAGTTGGTAGAGCACCTTGAACAAGGCTAGCCGCTCAGCCGCAAACTGCTTGGTGTACGCAGCTTGCAGGATCGAGCTATTATAGTCAAGCGGCGCAATTGCTTGGAACTACGTCATGAGCGGCACCGCTCCAGAGTTGAATTCAAGTGAACTCATGCAATTTGCTGCAATCCGGCAGCCCGAGCGGCATGGGGGTCGATTTATTGGCTTGACGCTATGCCACTTGGGTCACCACTAGCGATTCTGACATGATTGCGTAGTGACATAAATTTCATCATCAGAGCAGCAAAGTGGCATGACACTATGCAATGACCTTTACACATACCTCAATGCCAAATAACACCACTGCCTTCACATCAGACATCTTCTCAAGTTCTGCCTCCACTTCTGGGATGACCATAGAGAATTTGGTTTTGGGAAAGGGCCCTTTAGCATGGCTTATATCTAGTTCACTGACTGTGTTGCCTAAACCTTTTGGATACTGAAAAATATGAAAGGAAAACATTATTTAAAGAGCCGATATGCTAAGGGCTTAAGTCCATTCTGACAGAAATTGAGTTATTAGTATTACGTTATAAGCTGAGACGAATATACCTAACAGAAATCGGAAGCAAAGCTGAAGTCCATTGTTAACAGTTCGAGCGTATCGAACCAAGTCTGTTTCGGCTTGCATGACTTGGCCGCACGATGGCGCTGTGAGCACCTTAACTTTTCTATGAGCGAGGTATCCTGCAAATCGGGCAATTTTACCCAATTTTGTGCTTCAATTCATGACCTAACGTGAATTTAATTGTTCTTAGGACCGGCTCACATTAAAACTTTATGGGTTTGGCCAGGTCATCAATAACTTTATTTTCATAAGACTTAAGTCATAATTAAAATAAATTGTCCAATTAGATCCTATTCTGTTAAAAAAAAATAAGTTTGAGAAATAAACTGGTCCAAATTTGTTTCAATTTTTGTGATATTGAAAGAGAAGATACAAATTTTAGTTAACTCAGTATCTTTTGAAGATATCCAAGAATGTCATTAATACATTGAAATTGGAGCAAATTCTACCTATAGTCGACAAATGAGTGTACAAAATTGGGGTCATTTTAAGTTTTCTAAGTCATTGAGTTTTCAAAGTCATTGAGTACTAAACTGTGTTCAAGGCGTTTTGACAAATAACACGCACGTGTGAGCATCATTGATTTAAAAATAGCCTGCCAAACTCAAATCTTGGGGTTATACATTGAAATGTATTGAATAACAATAACTGCTTCTCGATCATTCGAGAGAAATGTTGAATTAACATAACAATACCGTACCAGACGCTGCAAACAATCCATTGATTACTTGCTTCGAATCTCTGTTAGGTATATTCGTCTCAGGTTATAAGGCTATAAAATCTCATGAAAATGGATGTTTTGGATGTTTTATGGTAGCCTTCAATAATCTTTAACTTATAAAAAACTAGAAAAAAATACAAAAATTCTTTTTTATTTAAAAAACATTAGTCAACGTATGTAGTGACAAAAGATTGAATCAAATTTAATCACAAAGGTGGTTTCTAGAAAAGGGGTGAAATAATTTTGCAAAAAGACTACTTTTTTCAATTAAAATTAAAATCAATTGAACGATCTTACATTATTGTCTTACACTGGTTCTACCTTTACTAAAAATAAACTTAATATTCAATTATTATAACACTCTACCAATACCATATCAGTTTTTCCTCTTCTCAAAAGTGTAAAAAATTATGTAAGCCCTTTTGCATATCAGCTCTATATTTGTTAAAGCAAAAAGTCATGCTAATAACCTATGCTTCAAATATATTTGTATTATGTTTATCACTATGAGTTACAATATGCTCATCCACCAAAGACACAGTTCAGTGGGTTGTACTTATACATACATTGACATAACTGACTTTGTGTGATCTGGGTATCATATATCATACCCAAAAACCAGGGGGTGTATTTTCAAAATACACTGGCAAATGGAAGGTACTGAACTGTGCCAAGGGAATTGAGATTTTACTAGCTCATAGTGTCTGTTTAAAATGCTTATCAATCAACATAATGACATTATATCATTGATAATAATGTAAAACGTCCATACCATTGCTGCCATTTTGATTGGCCCACAGACATAGGGTGTATTGAGTCAATCCCACAATGCACCATTTTTGGGAAATTTCACCTCAATAAGGTCATGTGACCCCAAAAAATCCTATTCTAAACACATACCCCGGGTAAAAACCCCGACTTTTACACTCATTTTAGTCCACTACGCACTAGTACATAGGGATCTTTTAGCATGATCATGAATTATGAAATGCCTTGTGGTTCTTAAACTTTTTGAACACTTTATCCTTAAGTGTTTAGTACAGTATAGTATGGGCACATTCAATGCATTATATGGGATTGATTTCAAACACCCTCTGGCCCACAGTGACCCATGGGAAAAACAGAGATCATGATATGTAGTGCATAGTGTTTCCAGAAAGAAGTAGTAAATGAATGAAACAACTAAAGCTTTTTAGTAACATCCCATTCAAGAATTAATCATAGTTTTTAATCGATCGTTAACTACATGTAGTCTGATTTTCTACTGGACACAGGAGTATCCGAGACATTCCACAGACACCTGTTTTTGTCTATAGATCGGCTTTCACATCATATGTCGTCACCAATACCAAGCAACGTTACTGCCTAACATGGCAAACTCCACTGATGGCATTTGAATCATACGTAAATTAAAAATTAGCCCAGCTGACAATATACAGTCAGGCAAGTTCAAAACAAGGTTTGCGGTTTTCTTTTGTGCTTGTTTGCCCAATAAACCTTCGAAATGTTCTCAGTAGGTGGTCTAAATCTGATCAAGTGCAATTTGAGAGAAATTTGTGTCCTCAAAAAATCTTCTCCTGTCACTTTAAGAGAAAAGTTGTTGTTAAAGTGACATGAGATTTTTTTTAAGATACAAATTTTTCTCAAATTGCACTGGATCGATTGTAGACCACCTACCAAGAACATTTCAAAGGTTTATTGGACAAACAAGTGCAAAAGGAAACAGCAAACATTGTTTTGAACAGTGCCTGCTATCGTAATCATCCCTTTAGAAAATCATGCTTTGAATTTGTCGAGCATGACAGAAAATACGAAATCATCATCTTATACTTAAAGGTGTTTGTTCCGATTATGTGTATTGTGTTTTCTACCTGATATAAGAGCCTGGTACTTGCACATACACCCCATCAAGTACCGTGGGAAACACACTTGCGGTTTTGATGGTAGACGTAATAATGCATGTTGCAAAGCCCTATTCAATACTGTGCTAATATTGATGGTTACAAAACAGCGTTTTTTTGTTCATATCTTGGGAATGTAATGGATTTGAGGGCTCAAATCTCAGGACGACAATGAGAAAAATACGGCCTTTCATCTGATATCAAAATCGATACTACTTCCGGGTAAATCAGGGAGGTCCCAAAGACGATCGGAACACGCACCTTTAAAGGCGGTGTATTCAGCTTATTCACTTCAGGTGTGACCTAATACACTGGTAAGAATTCCAAATATGCAAAAAAACCTGGGTTGGAAAAAAATTGACGGCTCTTCTTTCTGGAAATGTCCTCATGTCTCTTTAAGAGGTCCTGCATTTAAAGGTGCAACAAGAGAATTTGAGGCACACAGATATTGTGTCATAATGGTAATTTCATAGATTAGACACTCAATACATCTCTTACATTGTATTTTGGCTACAGAAATGTCTTAAAGGGGCGTGTTCCGATGGGACCCCCCTGATTTACCCGGAAGTAGTACTAATTTTGATAAGATGAAAGGCCATATTTTTCTCATTGTCGTCCTGAAATTTGAGGCTTCAAATCCATTTCATTCCCAAGATATGAACAAAAAACCGCCGTTTTAGTGGTTAACCACTTACAGCACAGTATTGTATAGGGTTTGCAATATATTGCTTCTACCATTAAAACTGCAAGTTTGTTTCCCAAGGTACTTGATGGGGAGTAAGTACCAGGCTCTCATATCATATATTGGAACAAGCACCTTTAAGAAAGAAAAAAGGTTATTTTGACTTGCTTATATTTCAATATATTACATAGGCTGAATTTTGTATTTGCTCCTACGAAATTAGAAATTTCACAATTTTTGTACCAAAGAAAAATTTCTCAGCTTAATCCTTTCAGATGGGGATATTTTTGATGGAAAGCATTACATCAGGGCAAAAATCAGATTTTTCAAATTTTTTAGGGACATCTGTCATTTGAAATCTCTTGTTGCACCTTTAAGCTTTGATATTCACATTTGATACCAACCAACCTGTTCAGTCACTACTAACGGTATGTCCAAAATCTTGGCTGTCTGAACCTGAGGGATAAACAAAACAAGAAATCAAATCCCAATACCCATCTTCTTCACTCCAACATCTTTTTTTTTTTTGCTACCCACCATGTCAGTAAGAAATATGTGGATTAATTGCTGTAGAAATTCCAAAAAGGAAAAGACATGTACACACACATACGCACACACACGCACGCACGCACACACACACACCAGATAGGCACACTTACACAAGCAAAAATAAAATAACACAAATGGAAGGAATGAAAAGAAAACAACAAGACAAACATACACACACTCGCGTGCATTTCTGTAGGCCACTTTGATATGAAATTCAGCCTGAGGATAGAAAAAACTTCAATAGCACCATCGCTAATCTTCCAGTTTTATAAAACCAGCGACAGTTGGCTTGCTATTGCCGAGTGAGGGCACTGCATACCCGAAAGAATCTCAGTGGACAGAGACAATGTCGACACACAGTCTGCAAATCATTTCAATTTTTCACGCCGGCCATACAGAACACAAGGTAGTTCTTGAACCACAAGTTTCGCCTGCTTTCGCGCTTAAGGGCCCATCAACAGTAAAGAATGTATGTAATCGTCCATAGACTTCCAATGTAAAATGGGGTTACAGCTGAACGAACATAACTCCTCAATGCAACCTTTGATTTGTACCAAACTTTGCATAGATTATCCTGAGTATACATTCTATCAACCAATAGAGCCATTTTTTGAAATCTTTTATACTTTTTAAATTATAGCCTAGTGTTTTCTGATTGGCTCCGGCCATTGCCATGGCAACCGTATAATTACAAACGGCTCTATTGGTCGATGCAAAATTTACTGGAGTATCAACTGTTCGAGTTTCATGAAAATCCAACAAAGCATGCTACCGTTACATCTGTTCAGCTGTAACACCATTTTACATTGGAAGTCTATGGAAGATTACATACATTCTTTACTGTTGATGGGCCCTTAACTGTAAGACAAAATGCAGCACCCCAGAGTGCAACTGTGCGAGTCCAGGGAGTCCCCAAAAAGTTGTGCAAGCAGATAAACTCCAATTTCTCAACTAGTTTTACTTCCTACTATTTCATTTGACACCACCCTAGGGGTCACAACATTTTCCATTGTGGAGATATTAATCTTTTAGAACTTGTAAGTTGAACGGTGCACGGTAAATAACTCTGAACAATTCTGGCAGAGAGTATAGTATTTTACAATATCTTAAATTAAGTTTTGTTTCCCACTAGCCTTTCAATAGGACGAAGTTTAAAGCCAAAATGACTCACAAATCGTAAAATTTCCAACATGTGAAAATCCTTAAAATCCCTAAATTTTAGTATATAATTATACTTTATTAAATTTGCAACACTATTTTGTTGGAAAAAAAATCATGTGACAGGTTTTAAATTTTGATCCTCTACGATATCGGAAAGGTTTAACACCAAATTTTTGCGTATTTTCACTTTTCCCAAGAATGTAAACAGGCTGGCAACCAAAAGACTGGCTCACGTGCAACAATTTACAACCAGAACTAAAAATCCCTTTCAACAACTTGCTGGGGTTTCTTATCGGGTACTCCATGAGGTATCTATATCTTTGTTGTGTTATAATTTGCCCATTGGGTAATTAAATCAAATGCGACTTTGGCTAAAATTCGGGGGGGGGGGGGGCTTGAGAAAATGTTGGAATTACAAAGTCGCACTGTTTCCTATGATAAATTTGATAAAACTTTGGTCACAGAGTGGATTGATTGCTTAGGGAAATGTTTGTGGTCCAAAATGATGAGGAAAGAATTCACTGTGATGAAATTATTAAAAAAAAAAATATTGAGCGCACCTAAATTCCATGCGGGCAGTGACTGAATCAAAATATTTTTAATGAACCTAATTTACAAAATTCCTTCATTGCGACACAGACATTTTCGAGCTTACTTAAACCATTCACAGGTATTGTTACCTAGCCCAGTTACCAATGCAAACCGTGTAAAATCTTTTTAAAATTGGGGGCGCTCTTAAATTGCTATTCATGGGGGGCGGCCAGAAATCCATTTCAGACGTCGCCATTGGTTTAACACGTAAAGCGAAATCGGAATTTTTTTATATGTTTCACGGAATAATTTTCGTATTCCAAACCGTGGAGTTGAAGCATCACCTCACTGAAGGGTTTTTCTGTTTTTGTATTAATAATGAAGGAGGATGAGGTCCCTTTAGGTCATGGGAACACCCATGAGTGACCCACATCAAAACACCCCGATTGGTTTGTGGTTTGGCACTCTGTATTGCTTGTAATTTCTTTTTGCCATTTTGGTGAATTGCTATAATTAATGAGGCTTGGCCGCCACCGCCGGGTGCTATATTTGTTTAAGTTACAGACACACACAGTAATGGTGATTTTACCAATAGATTAAACATATTTCAAATTTGCAGAAATAGCTTAAACTAAGGCTGACTCAGATTTCTGATGGGGGCGCACTCTTTTTCACAAATCATTTTTTGCATGTACATATCCAATGTAATTTGTTCTGTTTCCGGTTGGAGATTTTTAAAAGGTGGACGAGTCAGATTTCATATTTACCTGTCATGTCCTTATTTACTGTCTTTTCATTATTACCTCTAAGGTATCTTGAATACACTAGTAAACCTTGAATTTATTTCACAAAACAAAGTTGCCAGTGCCTAATTAATAAAACAGGGGTATTTGCAGTTTATTTCTTCAAAAGTTTAAAATCGTTCAACATTTTGTGCACCCATGTTATGACAAGCAGGACAGAAATCTGGAGAAAAGTCATTATTTATGGTATAAGGTGACCCCCCTCCCCCAAGTTAACTGTTGAACTGTTCGAGTTCATGAAAATGTGACACCCCTCCAAGTTAACTGTTGAAAATGAACCGGGGGGAGAGGGATGCTCAGGCCCGTCGCCATGGGTGGGTTGGGGGGGTGAACACCCCACCCCCCAGCGATCCTCAAAAAGAAGAGAAGAAAGAAAGAGAGGGGAAGAGAGACGAGAAGTTGGGATAGAGGGCGAGGAGAAAGAAAGAGAAAGAGAGAAAAGGGAAAGAAAGAAGAAACAAAAGAGAGCAATGGCACCAGTAGCATTGAACTCCACCGAAGCCTTAGCATAAATCCAAATATCACCAATATTTAAAATGGATTCCCTCAAGCCAACTTTTTTGTTTCAATTTCCACAGCTAAGAAAGAATTGGTTAAATGTGCCAACAGTACTTGTTATCAAAATGGGGTTTAAAATAAATTTAATAACACCACGAGCATGCAAACGGAGGGTAGACCATGGCCATTCCCCTTGTTTGGTCACCCGTGGTAGGGGAATTTTCAGTCATGACAAAGTGGTCAGACAAAAATTGTAGGGATTGCATGGTTCCCTAGCCCCCATCACCATCAATACTGATAAGGTCTTTTTGCCGCAAATGCCCATTCTTTCATTTGAATTAATTACTATACTTTCCCTTCAAAATACCCTTCTTAATACTAAAATCCAAGAGCTTTCCAGGGTCCCGCCCCTGGACCCGGCAGGGGGCTCTTCTCCTGCACCCCACCCGTTAAAGACATTGGCGTTTGCTATATGTGTAGTTCCCCTCAGTAGTACAATCTTCCATCTCAGTGGCAAGTTCAAACAAAAACCAGTCTTTTTGCTTTGAATTGATTACTATTTACTCCTCAAAAGTGGCCATCTTTGAAGGTTCTGAATAGCCAAATCCAAGAGCTTCCGGGGGCTCCGCCCCTGGACCCCCCGGTGGCATCTTCCTCTAACCCCACCAGTCCCCTGGACTCCACCTGTTCAGGGTTTTCGGTTTGCAACCCTTGTTTGTCAAGGCACTATGCGTTGTTCAGATTGGTTCGAATGATCAACAAGAAATGTCTCAAAAGGAGGGCATCCTACTTAGGAAGTTATTAATGGCCCTTAAAAGGCCCCAAAACGCAAATGCCGTTTTGCATTGTTTTTATACTCTCAATACGCTTCCAAGGACTCTTACTGCGGCAATGACCATTTTTTCTTCAGTTTACAAACAACAACACCCCCCCCCCCCCCCTGACCAAATGTCTACCCGATACGGCCCTGGGGATGCTTGAATTTTGGGGAGCAACTGAAAATGTGTTTTTATTATCAATTTTCAAGAAAAAAAAAAATTTCCCTAAATAAATGAAATATTTGCCACAGGCGGCAACTGAATGCGCGCGTACCAACAGGAAAATAAGAATCATATTCCCCCCTTGGCATAATGCTTGTCCCTCTTACTATCATTGTGTGAAATAACTAAGCTCAAATCAGAGTCCTTCTTATAGAAAATCACAACTTTGTTATAACATTCCCAAAATATAACAAAAATTTTATTATACACGGTATCTATGGCACTATGCCTAAATTTTTACTGCATGAAAATAATATATGGTATTTGAAGTTCAACAGGCAGTTTATTCTGTTGCGGCTGCCCAAATTCATAGGGTGACGGCACAATACAAAATTTCTTTCCGGCTTCGCCTTCGATACCCACCTCCGACGATCCTGGTTTGAGGCATCGTCTTTGACTTTCACTTTGTCGACTAGTACTACTAGTGTCACTCTACCTTGACGTACTGAGTCCCAATAGGTCCCATATTCTTCATGGGCACCCACTGCCATGAAAGTCATTGTCATTGAAATTCCCATTGAGTTTGGTGGAGTCAAATTTTCATAATTACTCGCAATATCCATGTTCTGTAATGTATAAGGAGAACACATGCAAGGTAATTTAGCAATATAGAAAGAAATTTCAATATCATGTACACTGAGTTGCAATGGCAGCATATGCGACGTCTTCATGGAAGAGACTTGGGTAAATGTAGCGCAACGCATGGGAATTTGGTGGAATTCTCAATTTTAGAAAGTGAAAAGTATAGTTTTTTGTAATTTAAAACTTTACTTAAACTACTATTCACAGTGAATGGAGAGTTGTTCTCTTGCTATGGTGCCTTTAAAAACACGTAATTTGGCATTTTTGATCAAAATGAAGTGAATTTCTCTCCCCGGTTGGGGCGAATTTGTCATGAGCCTAGGACTTATTGGCCTAGCCTAGCACTTGTAAATTGATGTCCCGGCCCCTGGGTAATCCGGGGATGGCCGGGACTTGCTCAAGTTAGCCGGGATTTGATCATTTTTTTCGCCTGGTGGGTCGGGAATATACCCGGGGGTTTGTCGGGAAGTTCACACTGGCCAAAAGGCCAGGATTTTTGGGCGGGAAAATTTTGGCCGGGCTTGGACCGGGTTTTTGCAATGAATCTGACCGTTACTTGCCGTAAACCATTGCAACTAGCCTAAATAACCCGCCTGGGCTACTACTGGCGGTAGCTTGAACCGGGATTTGAATAACAAGTTGGCCCGTCCCGGAGACTGCAGTGCAGTTGGCATTGGCAACAGACACAAAATGCACAGATCATTGTCTTGCAGGGCCTGCATGCTGCAATGAAGCATGTTACGACTTACAAGGGAATATGGCTCAACGTATAAATGACGTATAGGGAAGCAAACCAGAAAAAAGAAAGGAAAAAAATGGCGGAAGAAACATATCCATGATGAAAAAACCGTGGAATCAATTTCTTAGGTCGAGGGAAGCCAATAGTATATTGCGGCGAGCGGTCACTTTTTTGTGAATTGTTTGACTGCTTTCAAGTTTCCAGCTGCACAAAATTGTCACATTTGAATTTCATAACTGTTGGGTTTCTTTGGTTGGAAATGCTTTATGCAATTGTGCCAAATCTGTCTTCTCTTGTAGTATACTGTAGATCTGGCATCGGCTTCCGATCGTTACATGTGCCGAGTGACAAGTTTGTAGTGAAAAAAAATAATATAGACTGTAGGGCTTGTTTTCTCTGGACAGAATTTTTCTTTTGTTTTATTAAGGATTTGGAATTCTGTTGAGATTTAATAAACATTCGGTGTCAGTGATAAACATGTGATGGGAACTTTTTATATCAACGACATGATGCGATCCCACGAAAAGACAAGACGCAACATGATGGTATCCTGGCCTGGTATACATAGGGTCCGTGAGCTTTTTAGTTGAATCCGAGTCCAACGAATATGTGCCCTGACTAGACCAATTCTCAAACAGAACTTGCCAGTTTCTGCTCCTTAATCTTTTAATGTCTTAGGTTTTTTCCACGTGGGTTTTTCAGACGTGAGTTCTTTCACTTCCCGCCAAATCCCACTCCACCTGGGTTCCTGGGAATCCCCTCCATATTTGGACGGATCCAGGATTTGAAAAACGTCAAAATTACCGGGGTCTGAAAGGCTAAACTTGTCCAAAATGGGCTGATTTTGCAAAATTACCGGGGGCGCACGCCCCCTCTGCCCCTCCCTAGATCCGCGCCTGCGCACATAGCACAAAGTGCATTGTCATAGAAATCAATCAAAAAGTAGCGGGTAGATGAAAGGTGCCGACATCACGAGTAGCCGGTCAATGCACGCTTCTACTTTTTGGGGGGGTGGGGGGGGGCATGGGGGAGTAGGAGGGAAGGGGAGTGGTGTAGGGAATAATTGTTTGTTGTCCCGGGTTTGTTATGGGTATTGTTTATTATGTTTGTCATTTTTTGTTTGTGTTCATGATTTGTAATTTTGTCTTCCTTTTTCAAATATCAATGATATATTGACAAATATCACAACACAATAGGCCAACAGAGGCAAGTTATAGGGCCTGCAATGTTATTAAAATTAAATGTGTGCAATTGTATCAAGTCAGCCGTGACCAATGGCTAGACAACAGCCTACAAG
Organism: Ophioderma brevispina; assembly: GCA_023653785.1. Classification (NCBI taxonomy): domain Eukaryota; kingdom Metazoa; phylum Echinodermata; class Ophiuroidea; order Amphilepidida; family Ophiodermatidae; genus Ophioderma; species Ophioderma brevispina. The sequence goes on from JAMKCH010003689.1 coordinate 11,962, forward strand.
TACAAGAACGAGATAGTTGCTCATTTATGGTTTTCAACTTGTAAAACACCTTTTACAATCGGAGTATGTGTCAAAATGTTATTCCTTCTGTGACTTGTACAGTCCAATATGCTTATGGCTTGAAATTTATTGACGGGTAGCAAAACGTGCCAAAAAAGGTATAACGATTGTCAATTATTCAAACTCCTGTGGGCAGGGCTTGAAATAAGGATTTCAGATCCAGGAGCAATTTTTGGTGTTTTTAACATTTTATTGCCCCTGGTCTATGTACACAGTTTTGTTTCTGAACCAGGAGCATTTTGCCTTTTAGCAGGGGTAAATTTGCCCCTTGCCCCTGCTTATTTCAAGCCTTGCCTGTGGGCACAGACTCCAGTCCCCCGGGAGCCTAACAAGAGCTAAATCCTGGGTTTTGCGCATATCCATTGAGTACTCCAATTTCGGAGATTCGTAATATACGCAAAACTCCAAAATCGGAGGGTCTTCAGCCACCGCAAAAATTCCGAAATAGAAGGTTTTGCGCATGTTTGAAATATCCTTATTTACATTGAGTACTCCAATTTTGGAGATTCTTCGTACTAAATACGCAAAAGCTCCCAAATAGGAGAGTCTGCAGCCACCGCAAAAAAATTGTATTTGCGCATGTTTTGCGCATGTTTGAAATATTATTTGTATTTTATAATACCTCATTTTAGGAGATTCTGCGTATCATACGCAAACACTCCAAAATCGGAGGGTCTGTAACCACCGCAATAACTCCGTAATCAGAGGTTTTTCACATTTTTGCTTGAATTTACTATTGATTTTGTGAATTTTTGAAATGCGGGAATTTAATATTAGATGCATAAACTTAACATTAATTCAATATCATACCTGATTAAAACATCAAATCCCATGAATATTAAATGAGCAAATGTATGCGTGAATTTAACATTAAATTCATTCATTTAATATCAAATTCATGAATTAAACATTAAATCCCATGATAGATATTGAATGGGCCAATGAATCAAACATCAAATTGTTGAATTTAATATTTAATTCATGAATTTGACACTTAATGTGTTTAAATCAAATTCACAAATTATTACATTCACGAATTTAATGTTAATTCACAATTTTAACATTAAATTAACTTGAAAAAAATACATCGGTCCTCGGACCGCTTGTGTCGCCTGCTGTCGCGGTTTGTGAATGATAGGTCTCATATGACCTTTGACCTAGATATGCGACCTTTGACATGTGACCTTTGACCTCATAAACAAATGAGGGATTGCATGTTAACTCCATAAACCAAGTTTAATTGGTTCCAATTGCACTTCAACTTTTCAAATGAGGTCAATTTTAAATTTTCAGCCTATCTTACAACTTGACCTCACATGACATTTGACCTTGGTATGTGACCTTTGACCTCATGAAGAAATGAGGAATCCCATGTTGCACCTATGACTCAAGTTTGGTTCCAATTGCACTTCAACTTTTCAAATGAGGTTTTACAACTATTTTACAACTTGACCTCACATGACCTTTGACCTTGTTATGTGACCTTTCACCACATCAACAAATGGGGATGTCATGTTGCACCTGTGACACAAACTTGGTTTAAATCCATCAGGCCCCTTGGCCAGGGATTTCCACGCAAATATTGCCCGGCCGGTCGGGGACTTGGCCGGGTACGGTAGTGCAACATTTTAAAACTGCAACTCTGTGCAAGCCCTGGCCATCCCCGGGTACCCAGGGGCCGAGACATCAATTGACAAGTGCATGCGGGTAGCCACAATTTGCGCACCCACTTTTCTGCACCCACCTGCACCCACTTTATCACAACTTCAGTGTAAAAAAAAGTTTTACACTGTCAGTTTTGACTTTTCCCATAGAACTACTTTCAATTTAAGTCAATAATTAGGCTTCGTAGTCATTTACAACAATTTTCAGGCAGCTATTTCGGTCTGGTATTTCCATCCTTGTTCACCTGTACTGTGTCAAGACACAATCGCTTTATTTTAACTTGTTTTCTGCGGTACAGCTAAATCAGCAGTTCCCAATGCACTCAAATACTGTGTAAGAGACCAAATGGACCAAAATTTCACAGCAACGGAACGGCATCAACTTCCGGCGTAACCCGAGTGCTAGTCTTTATTCAAAAACTTAAAGCGGCACTGGCACATTTTCACAAAATATGAAATTCTTCAATTTGCTCTCAAATGATAGTCTAGGCCATTGGAAGAACAGAGATATATTTTACACATAAAAATAAATACCCAAAAAAAACAGGATAGGGACATTGATATGATGAATAAAGACATTCAGGTAATTTGTAGGCCAACTTTTAAGTTTTCCATAATTTAATTCACAATGGGTATATTACATGAATATTTAACTCGTACTCACTGATATAAGGTTATAGACCGTCAACAGTGTGCATAGCGTGGGAAACATGCATACGGCGTGTGTGTTCTTGTGTCAAACGCCATTTTTCGTCGTCTGCTGAATTTTAAATTACAAAATCGTTCTGTTTTACCATAAGGAAGCTGATTGGTCTTTAAGCATTCGGGTGAGTGCTTTTGTGTATAAAAGCGTTACAACCATACAAAAATATCAATTTTGAAAAATCTTGAGGGCGCACTATTTTTCAAATGTGCAGTGTCTCTTAAGGCAGGCGACCCCTTGGTCAGAATATTAAAATCTAACTGAACGTTATTGGTATAATTACGGAATGGTCTAAATGAAAATCCCGCGAAATGTACAAGGATGAAATTGGTGTATATTTTAAGCTACTCGACGATCAATAAGAGATGTTTAACAGGTGACATTGAGTTAATAATATCATTATATAGAGTATTATTGGTATAAAAAGTGGATGCAGAAAAAAAGTGGATGCAGAAAAAAAGTGGATGCAGAAAAGTGGGTGCGCAAATTGTGGCTACCCCCTCAGGGTTGCGCACCCACTTTATTGCTTACCAGTTGAATTTGGCATGTGATACTGTACTTTATTCCGTCAAGGCTGACTGAATTCAACTGGGTGCAGAAAAGTGGGTGTGCAAATTGTGGCTACCCAGTGCATAATGCAGTAATAGTCCTGCTGAGCATGACCTAGTCCTAGTAACTAGGACATTCGAATCCATTTATCATTAGCACTGGGCATTATCGAACAGCTGATTCTCATGTCCTAGTTCGTTGTACTAAAGTGACATACGGTATTTAATGAACTCAAACTTTGCAAGGTTACAGAGACCAAAATACGCCAATACGCACTCAACATGCATTCATGTGAATTCTTACAATGCTTACTTTACTGTACCATACCATTGTTTTGACAATTTGATATCACAAATTGTTAATTCGAGAAGAAATTGGACGGAACGATTTCTCGACCAGCAAGTTATGAACCGGAAGATATGAATTAAAAAACGAAGTTAAAGGTCGTACACACGGTAAACAAACCACACCACCGAGGAACAAAATTCGTTTCCAACACACATTCAGACGCTGCCGGCCAAGCCCATACAAAAAAAGTAACTAATTCAGGCGGATGTGGGCAAGTGCGTGCCTAAACCTAAAATAAAAACACCAAAACGCGACCTCGTCCTTGTCCATTCATTCAGCAATAATTTTTAGATTTTGTAACACCGGTGGCTCTGAAAAAGGGAGTAGAAGGCGTTTAATTATTTTTTTTACTTTCACCGAAAAATGATATTACCAGCCACCAACTTTCAGGACTGCCAAAAAAAAGTTTGGCCTTATCCCAAAAAGTGAGGAGGAGGGCTATAAGAATCGGTTAATTTTTTAATCGGCCAACAATTCAGAAATAACCCTTTTTGTATTAAAACAATGGCGATGGCTAAATTTGTGATTACTTGGATACCATCGTCTGAATAGTCCGTGAAATATGGCCCCACCAATGACGTAAACACACGTCGATCGCCTGAGGAATGAGTGACAGGTACAAGAGACTTCTCTTCCAAAGCAAATTACACAAACACGCACCAAAAAAAAAAAAAACGGCATTTAGTCAATTTATGTTAAAAGAAGGAGCTCCCACGCCCGGACGAGTTTTGGCTAGATATCCCCGCAGAGGGTGTGGCTTAGCATCTTGTCAAGGAAATATAGAATCACCGGCGAAAAAAACACCGAATGCGTAGTTCGCCAGTGGCGTGCTTACTAATCACGTGAGTCCTTGCGATTACTATCAACGATACGGTCTGTGAAGGTAATAATGAGCAGACCTCCACAAAAATATTTTTCCCGAAATAGGTAAGTGAAAATTGACATCAACAATCTCAGGAAAGAATTTAGTATTTCTGTTCGCCACAGGCTACGAATTCGGCAACGTTAACGGAATAAACCGCATGTTAAAGGTGCCGAATTTTAGTGGTGGCAGAATACTAAATTCATCCCCAATCTCATATGAATCATGAGATACACATGCTTCCATGGACGTACTTGAGGGTGAGTACCGGTAAATAAAGTTAAACATAAGTTATCCTTCTGCAAAGTTGAACTTCGCTGATTTCAGGAAAAATGGCGAAGTCATATGATGCGAACGTGCTGTAACTCAGTATCTTATTATACTGAGTTACATGTTACTGTAACTAAGCATGACCCACCGGTGTTATATGAAAATTGGAGGTGACATGTTGTCACTGTCAGTGGTCTAAATTTGAAGGCTACACAAAAATGTCATAGCTGATACACATAATGTTTTGGGACTTCACATATAGACTGTTAAAGGCATACTGTTAAATAAACGCCATGTGAAGTCCCAATTATTGGGACTATACTATTTATCAAAATACATTTTACAAGAGGTACGCGCGCGCCATCCAGAAGGGGCGGGGCATAGCGGTGGATCGCACAATCACAATTTACGCACTACACGCTTAAAGTACACTTATCTTGTAAAGGGTACTTTGACAAAGAGTATAAATGCACTAACTGGACAGGACAACTGCACTCAGTCTTAGTACAACGGAGTCATACTGAAATTTCGGGCATGTCAGACGAGTCATTATCAATCTTTTGCATTTCACATTTACGAATCACCCTCACTTCTAGTATAACGACATTACATAAGTCAAATCGTGTAGCACGAATCCTGACAAGAATACCTCCAAAATTCCTGCAAAATACAGACTCGATATTTTCATTGAACAAAATTGCAGGAGATAAATAACAAGTACAAGTAGGTGCATGATAAATACTGCGGCCATTAGGGTTATTTTTCTTAGTGTAATTGACCTCCGATGCAGCACTGCGTCGACAGGTCCATGAGTCTATACACTTTATACAGTGCTTGATTGCTACGGCTTTTCAAAGCATTATTGGCCTTTAGGCTTTACGTCGTGCCGACCACTAGTCCCAATACTAGGTACCCATATACTTCGTATAAGGGTACCACCCACTGCCATAGAAAGTCGATGTCAATGAAATTCCCATTGAGTGTGGATGGAGCAAAATTTTTCACCTAAATTTCTCTGAAAATTATAAAGCCTGCAATAATTACTCACAATTCTGTCGGTCGGTATGTCACAAATTGGAATCCTACCACCTGATTGGTCAATTACGGCTCTTCCAAGTTACTCCCTGGAGTGAAAGATTACCTTGGAGTGAATGATGAAGTCAACAAAATCACGCTTTGCAGCAAAGTAACTCAATGAAATTAGTCTTTTACATAATATCATCAAAAATTATACCCTGCTGCTGTATCTCAAGAAAATATCTTGAGATAGATCAAAAATTGATTAAATACGAGAAAACTTCTAGCACTCCATAGACGGTCCATAATAAGTTCACACCAGTCGCATGGAGTGTGTATGCCAAATTCAACAACTGCGACCGACAGAAGACTACATAACATATTTATTTATCCACAATCATACATCGGTATATTACATACAATATGATATATAATATTTTGTATACATGAAATATAATGAAGTGGAAGAGTACTGGAAAGTAAGCCGAATAAAGGCCTGTCAAGTCCAGACTCTGTTTCTAATTAATATTAATTTGTAGTTATAAGAGTGACTTTTTATAATTAAATTTAAAACGATGAGTATTTTTTGAGTTTAACATTTGATGGAATCTTATTCCATTGTTTTAAACCCCCAATGTAAATATAGATTAACCACTAAAGCCAAGTTTAATATTAGGTATTTGAAAATCTGTTGCATTCTTGTAGATAATGTGGATTTTAGCATTTGGTTACAAACATGTTGCAATGTGAGGGACCTGGTTTGTTTGCTGTATTTGTACAGTACATTAATGTTCCAATATTATGTTTACACAAATCCTTATTTATTATTTTTAGTTGGTTATATTTAACAATCAAAAGGATTAGATGCACCTTCTGTAATCACTGTTGCTCACTGCTCTCAGTGCACGCCTTTTTGCATATGTGCAGTGTTTTTCCATTTCAGTGTGCATGCACTTGCCATGCATTGATACCAGATGTGATATGAGGAACAGTGTGTTATAGAGACCTAAGAGTGCAGTTTTCAGGTCAAAGTGCTTACTTTATATAAATTCCAATACTTGCTTGAACATTTCTTTCCTAACCATCAATGTGAATTTTTCCCGGTTAGATTTTGGTCGATATTGATTCCTAAAAATTTAAAAGCAGTAACTTGATTTATTTTTGTATATATCGAGTGGAGATCTCAAGAGTTATTTAATTGTGTTTTATTGTGAGTGCCAAAAAGCATATAGTTTATTTTTTTAACGATTGAGTGAAGTTTTTATTTGGTGTCCTTGAACCGAACAGGTGTATGTTTACTTATAAACCATTATGCATTATTGGATTTAGTTTGTTAATATCATGATTTGATGTGCCAGTATCATGTCTGCATATATATAAAAGACAATTTCTGAGCAGAATTTGATATTTCTGGAACAGAAATAATGAAACCCAAGGTCCTAAAATAGAGCCTTTGTGGCATACCAGTGTCGATAAGTTTAGTTGAAGATTTGTGACTATGTAATCAACAAACTGGCATTCTGTTTGTGAGGTAATGTTTGAAACCAATCCCACAAGACCTCTTGGCCATAGTGGATGCATTTTAGTTAAGAGGACATCATGATTTAGAGTGTCAAATGCCTTGGACAGGTCCAAAATACTCCAGCAGTTGTTTGATTGTTATGGAAGCCGATAATTTTGTGCACAAGCTTTGGTTATTGCCATACATGTACTTGTTAGAGTGTTTGGACGATATCCAAATTGGTTTTCAAAAAGTATGTTGTTTTGTCAATAAATGAAATGCATCTTTTAAAAACAAGCGCTCTAAAATTTTTGAAAATCACCAGGTAGAAACAGAAATTGGCCTAAGAGTTAGTAAATTTATCTTGCTATCTTTTTTATGAATAGTAATGACTCTGGCCATTTGAAGTTGATCAGGTACTGTTGTTATTGACATGTTGTATATGATCGTAAGGGGAATGCTTAATGCAAAAGCAAGTTTTTTAATAATAATAGCTGGAATGCGTCATGACCTGGACTTTTTTTAGCATTTAAAATTTATTGATAACTTTAATATTACTTCATCCTCTGTGATGAGTAAAGAACATTGTACTATCTCTTGAATTAGAAGAGATAAGTTTAAGCTAGTATGTAGTATTTTGTAATTTGCTTGACCTGATTTTGGTCGAGTTTTACTGAAGAAGTCATTAAAATATTCAGGATTTGTGTATGAACGTTAATAATTTTTTTGATCATTTTGGTTTAAATTTGTTATTACCCAAATTCTAGTGTTTGGTTTTTTTTGTTATATTGGTTAGGTATTTTCCAGGTATTTAATATGTTTTTCTTTCTTTATTTATTTGATTTACAAAATAGTGCTGTTTAGCAGTCCTTAAAAGTTTATTAACTTTGTTTATTAATTGTCTTATTTTTAGTTCTTTTGTGGGGTTCCTTGTTTATTTAAGTATTGGGTTTACTAATCTTACTGTCTTTTTAATTTATCATTTTAATTAAATCGTTAGTTATCCATGGTGATTTTGTGTTAGCTAGATTATAATTTGTTTTCTTGGTGAGTGGTGTGAACTTATCGATAAGATATTAACTTTCAATAAGTTATTATAAGCATTGTTGATATCATGGCATATTTTGGATAATTATCCCAATTGTTTCGACTATAGCTTTTTTTTTAGAGCTCTGATATTATTTAGTGAGAAGTCTCTAGCAAACTTTCTAGTTTTTTTTTTTTTTTGCTTTATTTTAAGTCTATTTGATTATTGGTTAATGTGAAGTTTGGAAGATTGGGTCGGTGTATATTTAATAGTAAGATTCCCCTATGTTATTGTTAAGATTATTGGTGAATATATTATCTATTAATGTAGCACTTTTATCAGTTATACGTGTTGGTCTAAGTATCAATGGGTAGCAGGAATCTGATTATATCATGTCAATGAAATTACTATAGGTTTGGTAAATTATCTTTAAGGATATCTATTTAAAATCACCCATAAGTAAATTATTTAATTCTCACAAGCAATTTTGTTAATTATTTTGATCAAAATGCTTATTAAATTCATAACTCTAATGGAGATGATGTCTATAAATTACACCAACAATTATTTTTTTAATCATTAAGGTTTCCTAATTTCAATAACAGCATTCTAAGAACATTTTGGCAAACATAAATCGGTTCTCTTTATAATTTATATTATTTGAGACAAAAATGCCTACCAACCCGCCTATATGAGAATCATTCTATTTACAGCTTCAAGGTTATAATGCTTTTTAAGTTAAAATAATCAAGGGCTGGTATCCTTTTGACCAGGTTTTCTCTACAAAAACAACAAACCAATAACTTGAAAAGTCATGATTAATTTACATTTAAATGGTCTTTTATTTATATCAAAATTTTTTTAGACATCGCGTATATTTATATTTAGTATTGAAAATTTAGCGTTGTTTGGTTATGATTTTGATTAAATTTCCTCATGTGTAAAATAGTTACAATCTCATTAATGTTATTATTTAAAAGCAATTTCATGATTTGTCTATCTGGGTTTAAAATACAAGTTACTGACACATGTATGTGCGTCACAATTTTTGGTTAACCTTGCACGGTTTATATGATGTCATGCTTTCCATTTTGCGTACCTCTGGGCCTCAATACTGAAATTGCACAATCCATGTTTTTTGGCTTGTCTGTGTGTGCCGATGAGGGTTTTTTTTTTGACCAATTGTCAATTGATTTTCGAAGATTTATCACCAAATACGACTCAGTCCTCTGTTTGCAGGGTTTACGTTTTTCCCATATAAGTCCTCAAAACTCAAACATCCCTTTCATATAGAAACACGATTTATGTGGTCAACAAATCTGACACGATGACTTAGGTTGCAAGTTGTATGGTGAAACTTTCAACTTTCATTCATTTGTTTTGCAACAAAGTTGCTTTGTCATCATAGAATCTGGGGTAGAATCCCAGATAGGAATTAGTTTAGGTGGTTAGCTTGGGAAACGTAGTGGAGTGTGGTTTCTATAGGCACGAGCCATTTGCTCACCCTCCTCAATGGATTTACGGGCTGTTGTGTTTGTCCATGCCTGTAGAATTAACCAAAATCATTTCGATTGCTCATTTGGTGTCTTCCCAGGGGTTCGGAAACTTCCGGAATAAACCTATTTCTTCGGAAGAAATGGAAGAAACTGAAAAAATGGGGTTTTCCCTTCCAGTTTCTTCCGGAAGAAAACGGAAGAAAGTGGAAGAACCTGGAAGAAATAAAAGAATGTATTATCTGAACAACAAACTAAATTACCCATTTTTCCATGTCTTTCCATGTGCACATTTTATACATACAGTTGTAGTGTAGATGCAAACAAATGAAAGCTGTTAAAATCTTTATTGTCCCAGATTTGTTAATTTTTAAAACAAATCAAAGTAGCAACCATTATTGTTTCTTTTGTTTTGAATGCTTAGTGGGGAGAACCTGGGTAGGGAGACTATAAAAACATTTGTTTAAAAGAATTTGAAGATGTTCAAGTCTTTACAGTTAGTCTCTGCTTGAGCCCTGTCTGGTGTGCAAATTTGTACTCATTTTCTTCCAGTAGTTTTTTACATTTAGGCCTTGTGAATAAATGCGAGTTTAATAATTCACTTGGCATGGGGTAGGTAGGGGGTCCCTGACTGGTTATTTTTAAATTTTTTCACTATATACAATTAACGTACGCTATAATAATAAAACCAGAAGTGTAAAGTAATTGGCTTAAAATAGAAATTTTTAAATGACTTTTTTATTTTCTTCCTCTTTCCGCTTTCAGTGGAAGAAACGGGAAGAAACCCGTTTTTCTTGCCAAGTGGAAAAAACCGCGAAAAAACGCGTGTTATTTTTTTCCGCCTGTGAAGACGAGCCTGGCGAACGCCGCGTGTCGTCCACAAGCTTCTGAATGGTCACCATTGTTGCCTTGCTTCTCCTCGCTGCCCACTTTTTTCGGAGCATACACTTTTGTAGTTTTCCTCCTCTCTGTGGAATCTTTTTCTTTTCCTTTTGCACATACTGTTTGAGAAAATTAGGATTTGGGTGCAGGTTTTGTTGGATTGGTTTGGTTTAGACATTTCCTTTTTCATTTTTACAACTGTAAGGAGAACACGTGCCAGGTAAGTTTAGCAGATAGAAGGCATTTTGTGTTAAATTTTAATGAGAAGTTTCAATTTTGGTGTACACTTCAGTTGAAGGCATATTGTTGTGCGGAGTGTGTGACCTTATGAGTCACTGTTGGGACTAGCCGGCCACCGACGTAAAGGTTTCCTGTACTAACTCAGTCTGCCAGCACACATGACAAATGCACATCAGGAGTGGACACTAGTTCAGTTCCCGGTCATAACCAGACCCTCGAGCGCTCAGCCGCGAGTTCTGGGAAAAAGTGTATTCAAAATGCTTTAGTATTTCATTTACCATGTACGAATGAATAAGTCTGCGGGAATTTTTTTACCCTCAGCTTATCCCCCATTCCCAGCTATATTTAAGCATTTTTGCCCCCTCGAAACTAGTTTCGGTACCCCGCAGACCCTCTTGTACCCCATAGTCTACATTGGGTTGCGGGCCATATGGGATCAAAAAGAAACCCCGTCGAAAAGCTTATGGTAACATTTCCCAGAAGGCAATTATGCAGCAGACGTTTTGGTCCACACATAATGCCCCTTGAATCAGGACTGACAATGGATTAATGTTAATGTAAAGGCACTGTGAAAAAGGTCTGTAAATATCATGCGATTACCTCACGTTTGAAGGAAAACCTTACTCGGCAATTTTCAATCCGCTTCTATCCAGGATTCTATCACAACAGCGGCCATGTGTTTACATCTCAACTAGGGTATCTATAAACAGACGCTCCATTTGCCATTGACCTGTGGAGAGGTCAGGTCATATGGCGTAGTTCGGCTGTGACAGGCCGCCGATCCCCGTATTCAATTTTCACGTTCGTTCAACATGATCTTTTTGGAGCTTAGGTGGTTGCGATATTGCAGACTACACAGCAGGGACAATCATGATGAAACCAGGGAACAACATGAAACGGTCACCAACACTCGCTGTGCTACGACAATGACATCACAGGATTTTAGATACAGTTGTTTCCTAGCTCAGAAGTGTAATCATTCTGTACACGAGACGCAGTGAATTTTGTGCAGTAAAAGATTTTTCAATTAAATTGGGGTCTTACGTTAAGACTTAAAAGAATTTTAGAATAATGTGGTACTCTAATTGGTCAATTTCTGTTTTTGCAAAAAAAAATGTATCCAATGGTGGCGCCTGGGTAGCGCCACTTCCACTGTGCCTAACGTCCTGGATGGTAACATACAATACGATTTGTATATGGGCAACATTCAAATGCAAATTTTGACAGCAAAATCCCTGGACTTGTACACGAAATCAGCAGCGCCACATTGATCAACGTGAGCTGCAGCCCGATTGGTCGGTAACTTGGGTAATTAATTTCATGCATTGTCGGCATGTTTAACCCTAACAATTCCCACATATTACTATTCATGGAATTGCTATTGTGGCTTCACTACTGTCGCTGGAGACGTTTTAGGAAACGTAAGTACTTTCTAAAAAGAATTTTTGAAGAGGGCACATAAGTTGGTCCATTTCCCGTTAAGAAAAATCGGCTTCGTTAAGGGTATCTTGATCGACACTACTCGAAACGGAATTCATATAAATACCTGAGACATCCTAGTTCGAATATTCAATCTAATCACAGATTTTTACCTCTTTTCACATGTCAAATTCAAGAATAAATTTGCTTCTCAGCCCTAAATGTCTTCCAGTGCGGAACAACAAGACGCTTACGTCACAGCTAACTACGCTGGTTTCCATGTAGTCGCATCCTAGAGGACTCTCGTTTTTCCATCCCACTGACCTCGCCGACCGATCGCGCTCTCACACGTCGGTTGCTAGGTCCCGGGGGGGATGGACACAGGGAGGAACGAGGCTAGGGTCCTTTCTAGATGGACGATGCGAGGACGTCAGTCGACGGTAATTTCTATGCAATACGGATTTTGTCCATACAAATGCATGCATGTGACGAACTTCTTTAAAGAAACTATCATTGATTTGCTAAATCCTGAAATCAAAAAATCATCAAAAATCGATTTTTGCATGTATGTACAATACAGGTATTAACATACCCTGCAAATGATAAGACCAGAAGCAACGTAACAAGGACAAACGCGGAAATTTTAGTCATTAGTCCGTTCGGACACTACTACAACACGTATTTTGAATGGGGAATCGTATCTTGGCACACGGCCGTTTTCTCTTTCTTTTCTGTCCTGTCAATTCTCAGTGGAAAAGGTAACTTATGCGAATTCTACAGTACTTAACTTCACTTTGAAGCTATTCCCCTGCAATTTTCAAATATTTTTCAAATCAAACTGATAGTGTCTTTTAACCAGAAAAGCATATAGAGACATAATTTGCTACTGGTGATGTGGATAAAATTTAGATAAGAGTTCCTGCAGCGTAGGTATAACTAAATAGTGAGTAATTTAATATAAAAACTTTCGCCAAGATCATTGCTCCAACCATCGGGCTTCGCTCGCCAGCCCTCGTTGGCGTAGTTTTCGCCGAGTTGAGCAGTTGATCACTAGAGTGCAACACCGCCGACTCTGACTTTTTTTTACGTACAGTTGTGACTACGGTTGGTCTCACCAGTCTCCTTTGCAACTCTACGATATCACACAGTATTTGAATTGCTGGTCGAAATCTCTCTTGCATATCACATAAGAAAAACGCTGTTGTCTCTGGACTCAAATTACCAAGATTTCTCTCACAGGGCGCCGCCATTTTGCCTGATGACGCCCTCAGACACGGCCTGCTCAAACGACATCGAATACGGCCGGGAGGGTACGGAACCCTAGAGCTAGAATATAAACCAAGAGGTGAAGGGGGGAACGCTACATTTTATTCAATCTCTGTGCGACCAATAGAGTTGGTATAAGAGCATGTTAAAAACCAAAGTCTTACTTATTATAACTTACAGAAAACATAAAATTTTAACAAAATATCTACTCAAACCTTTTTCATAATACAGCGACAAAATTTGCAAGGCTAGTAATTCCCCTACTTTTTGAACATCCATAGGGCCACTTCACTTTAAGAGGTATGTGGGTGGGGCGATTCTGTAGCAACGTTCTTCAATTACCGTTTCCTTTCAAATCCGCAAAAAGAGGGGGCATCGAAAAAGTAGTGTAATTTCATCCCCAAGCTGATGAGTTTATAATTCTGAACACACTCTGTTCTGCCTTGCAATACCTCGATAGCGTCCCCGTGTTGATAGGGAGTTTATTGCCAATCTAAAAAGGTCTAATTACACACCCAATACGATAACTCTGATTAAGAATGACAAGATATTTTCAAATGAAAATTTGATTTGAAAAATCCGTAATGTACGTACTGTTAACATTCACCTCTGCATTCCAAATTTGTCAAAGATCTCCTCAAGTTTTCTTTTAAAAGTTTTCTTTAAGCCATGGAAATGTTTACCATACCAGTTCCAGGTCGGAATTCCAAAAGACTTCTAAAGGAAGTGAACGCCCAATTGAATATTTATTACTACTCTTTTCCTGGAGATTGGCCAGCGGCACACCAACCTTTTTAAAAAAAACAGGTGTTTCGCTGGCCAGCCTCCATGAAAGATTACAAAAATAAAATGCCCCCCCCCCCCCCCCCCATCCTGTCTGCCTGGAGCAAGTTCCATGTGATATACTATTGACAATAACCATAGCTTCTAAGGGAAATTCTGCTTCAGAAATTGGCAGGTTGTGGGCCAAGAACAAAATCCACTATAAATGAATGGATTTACAGCATCACTTTTGCTTTGGAACTTATATGCCTTTGTAATATGATCACGCATTCAGTTCTTCAGAATAATCATGAAGACTATAACGTATGAAGTTTGCGTACCGTTTAGAGAAAAAAATAAAAAAAATAGATGTCTTATTTAAATATTAACATTCAAATCATTTGATATTCATTGCGTAAAACTAATAACTTACGGAAATTTGTTTATCTAAAATAAGGTGATTGCGGTAATCATTATGGGTGTAATAATGTGTCCGAGGTCGGAAAAAACTAATGGGTAGGTGCAGTCAAGTCCATTATTTTGAAGTTTTTTTTGGCCATGGGATACATTATGAGTCCATATATCCTTCTCGTGTTTAGATGACTATTGTTTTCAGCGTGCATGTTTTTTCAACACGAATGCCTGGGCTCTGTCGAATAATGCACGGGTCCATCAGATAATGCACTGAGCATCAGATAATGCACGCGGGTCACACAAGTACAACTTCTATAGTCATGCAGAATGGGCTAAGATATTCAAACCTATTGTGCAATTTTGGGTGAAAAGTACCAAATTGTGCACATATGGAGTCTCTCTTGATATTTCTGAATACAATCTGTCAGTGGCCAAATTAATTTCCTTTCCAAGATGGCCGCCAAATTCAAAATGGCCGCCACTGTTAAATGTTCCATGTTTTTACATGCTTTCTATGTTTTTTTATATTATCCAATTACTCAATTTTGATGTGTTTTCGTTCCATTTTTAGAACAGAAATAACCCGTTTATTGACACTCCACTGGTATTGCTCATTGGTTACCTTATCAAAATTGATCCAAAATGGGCGAAAATCCAAATGGCGACAATTTTGAAGCATATCAATCATTCATTTGATTTAAAAGAAATGGAATGTTTTTCTTGATCTTGTTATGATTCCCTAAGGTTGTTATTGAACAATGTGCATTAATATAGAATACACACCTTAAGAATACAAACAATAGACTGGAATCCAAAATGGCGGCGAAAATCCAAAATGGCTGTTACTGTTGTCACTTGAGCTTATCCGTTGATTATCAGAATGCATGTTTTCTTAATCCTTGATAAATCCCTCAAGGAAGGAATTCACATCAACTTAAGAGGAACCCATTAGGTATGTTGTTAAATTGTTTCTTTCCATTATAATTCAGTGGCCATGATGGCTGGCAAACTCGAATGGCCACTACATTTAGAAGTGTCACTTACGTGGCTGTATAATTCCTCCGTGCTACTTGATGTTTTTTTTTTTTCATTAAAAATAACATTTTTAATTTACATTTTAAAGACATTTGGTTGAGATTTGTTTGGAGCGATCGCTGTGGCAACGAATCCTATACGTGGAACTTCTACGGCAAATTCAAAATGATGGCAAAATTGCCACCACCCAAAGATGAGTTGACTCTGAAGAAAGTACTTTGGGTTAGCCTTAATGTGTAGAAAATGTCTTACTAAATACTTACCATGAACATCCTTGACATCGGGAGGGAGGAAAACCCCCCCCCCCACCATCGACAGTTTGGAAGTGCCTCCTTATGTGTGAAACCCGACCCCGTTGAGAAGCAGCCTCAAGATTCCTGCTGACAAAACATCGAAGTCCTCACCATGAGCTCGGCTGTGTCAGATTAACAAAACCTCAATCAGTAGATTCAAGCACCCCCAATTCAATTTCGGAAATTCCCACTAAACCCTCAATTCTTAATTGGCGATTTCAACAGCCATCGTACCCCAATGGGGCTACAATGGAGCCAATAAAGACGGACAAGCTATTGTTGGCAAAAACATCTCTAACCTGTGCTGAAAAGATTGTCTGAATCCGTTCCACTAACTCGACGTCAATGTTGCAGTCAGTAAGACCAAACAAAGGCTTTTAAAAGGCACTTTAACTACAGAAAGTGAAGAAAGTTGCTCCAAAACTCCATCAACATGACAAATTGGGACAATAGGGAATAAGAATGCTGGGGATTCATACCAAGAGGTAAAGGACGAATATTACAGGCCTTCCAAGGAATGTACTAAGATATCAAGGGTATTCCACATGATTGAAGCCGATCCTTTCACAGTTAAAACAACCTGCCCCTAAAGGTGAGGGATAGCTGTCGAGGAAAAAGGTCAAAATCAGCACACCTTAATTGAATACGCCGATATGACCCATAAACAATATTCAAGAAAGAATGGTCTACCATCCGAAAGCTTAGAGTCAAAGGTATCAAAAAACTGCCAACGCAGCCAAAAAAATGTTACACCCAACCAAGTTGGAATTTTAACTACTTTGTTCTCCAGGTGTAAACAAGAATGGAATTATGAATCTTTCTCTGGAGATAGGCAGCGCGCACATAAGTGTTTGAAAAAAATGTGCGCCCGGCCGGATTCGAGCTGGCAACATCCGTATTACTAGCCACGCGCTCTAACCAACTGCAACTTAGATATCAAGGACTGGGTGGTAGAGGAGCGATAGATATCATCTATAGATGTTAGGTCGGAATAGGTGTCAATCGCTTTTCTAGCGGATAGCATCCGAACGGTATTTTACATATACAATTTATATTTGTTTTCAAATTTTTAACTTAATAGTTCTTCCAGGTAGACAGGATGGGGGAATTATTAATCTTTTCCATGGAGATAGCCAGCGCCAAAACCAAGTGTATTGAAAAAAAACGTGCGCCTGGCCGGATTCGAACTGGCGACCTCCGTATTACTAGCACGCTAGAAAATGGGCACCTTTCGAACCTAACAAACTCTATATCTATCGCCTCAACCAAACCCCAGTCTTGATAGCCCTCAGTTGGTTAGAGCACCGTGTGGAAAAATCCATTTAAGACAAGATTTGTTACTTTCATCTACGCAACCGTTGAAGCCAAATGCAGCTTAAATTAACCTGGGCTGGAAGTGACTCCTAGAGCACTGTGATAATTCTGTCTACTAAGGAGTTACATTGGACCACACTCTCTCTCTTATAAGACCCACATCATGACAAGAAGAGTAAAGTCCGTTAACGTAATAACATATTTGAACACTCTTCACTGGCACAAGATGGGGGTGCTCGCCCACAAACCTATGATCGACGGCACTTGTCCTGTATACTTAATGGGCAGCGTATGCTACCTGTATGGGAAAGGTAACCCATGCCAAGAAGTTAGATCCAGGCATTAAATGCTCCTGCCAGCTTATCACGGAAGTCAACGGACAAATATACACCCTAGCAGGAATTGCTCCACCAAACATCTCATATAGCGTAGGGAGCATTCAAGAGCGTAGCTGCCAAATCTCTAATGTGAAACACCTGATGTCTGGACAGAGACCACCTGCTAACGATTAAACCAGAGAGAGTTTCTCAGCCAAGTCCAACCCCTGAAACAGTCTCTAAAGAGTTAAGCGAGTCGCTTGTGGAAAGAAAGACTTTGCTATGAACAAGGAACATATTTGGTATTGAACCTGATGTGAATCACCCACCGGGAACTGACTCCTGATGGGCTGAAATGGCCGATGTTCAAACAGATTTCAAACCAGAATCGGGATACGCCAAGGTTGCCTTGCAGAAGTGGGGCTAACTGGGAGACAGATTCAGGACACTACCCTGTAATTGTAGAACAGGACCACAGACAATGGAAATTCTCTTGGTCTGCCAAATGTGGCGAATACAATGCAAGACAAGGACCTTGCAGAATTCAATGTCTGCCAAATGTCGCCCAATGTTGGAGCAACAATTGCACAGACAAGGACCTTGTAGAATTCAGTAAAGCAGCATTGTACCACAAAGCCTCTTCAGTTACATTACAGCCACACTTCGCAGTTTGTGACCTGGCTATTTATGATTTGTGCCTCTGGCAAGAGTTGTCAATTACAGGACTGTGGCTGTAATTCGACCCCAGTCAGCTGATATGGTAGCTATGGAGCTCGACCGCAAGATTGTCCCCGGTAATGTCCTGCCTGATGTGCTGCTCTGTTGTGCTGCTCGGATTGTATGTTGTACATGAGGTCAACAAAATCTTTCAATTGTTTGGCATTAGTTCTTTCAAGGTATCTTCTTAAGGAAGAGTGTTCTTCCAAGTTTTCAAAAGGTTTTACAACATCAGGGAAGATTTGCTTGATTCCAGGTGCATGTTGTTCCCTGGTTGCAACCGGTGAAGGTGTGAAAAATCAGCAGAGACAAAGAGATTCTCTGGTCTTAGGGTCTGGGAAATAATGAGGTTACTGGTGTTGAATCGGCGACGATCCTTACCCGGAAACAAATGCCAGCAAGAGTTCAGTGAGGTTGGACTGGCTGGAACAAGGAGGCTACAGAACAAAATCACAACGTCTGTGTCCACAGTACGAAGCATGACCCTGGTTATCCTTGAGCAGCGCATGCTGCATGAAGTAGAAGCCTGCTTCTTAATGTGTGCATGGAGATAGATAGTAGATTGTTAGTATCTGATTATTTACACCATCATCCACTAAGAACAACTCCGCTAGCTAGGACCTAGCTAGCGGTAGTGTTCTGTTTAAAAACTATCAAGGGGTGACTGCATGCATACAATTTATTATGGAGGTATGAAGTTATAAGAAATAAAAAATGAGAAGATGAATGAGTAAATGCAATGACTGAAAAATCCTAATATACGTTGGTAATTTTTAACAGTAATGCACCTCATCACATGGACAAACACCTTTTGTAAATATGAATTTAAATACATCCGTATTAAATGCTAACAAAGTGACATACAGCTATTTTGAATATGATAACAGTCTTTAGAAATTACACATGAGACAAGGCAAGCACAACAAGATTACCTGTTAGAATGGCAATAGGAACTGTGAGGTACAACTTGACAAGAAAACCAGCAATACTTTGGTCATGTTATTAAATTTATATTGGCAGCATTTTGAATGGCAGCCATTATGTTTATGTGATACACACAGACAAAAATGTAAAATGTTTTTTAACCATCCCAAGACGCCAGTTAGTTTTAGAATGTGATAACTCTTATCCATTTACCAGACACATATTAACATTAAATTACTACCCTTTAACCCTTCGACCACGAATTTAATTTTCGGATTTCATTTTGAACTGTCACTAAAGACATTCTAGATTCTCTCAGCCCATAGCAATTCAATGCATTATCCATGGCAAAAACGCCTTGCCCGAAGGTGTAAAGCACATTATAAAAAGTGAAAACATCACAAAAACTGTTCCCAAATTGGACATCATACCAAAGTAGTATCTGAATGGATTTTCACGTTATTTAGTTATTTGCAAGAAACGCTCGCGTTCTATCTGTCAGAAAGGCTGAACATATCAGGGTTACAGTAGCTGCCATTTTAATTTGGCAGCCATTCTGAATACGGCAGCCATTTTTTATCATGGACTTGGCATTTACGACAATAAAATGTAGGTTTGGAAATGTTGAGGGCCACCCCCAAAGTTTAGAAAAATCAACGAAACCCATGGTTTGCACACTGGAAACTACAAAAATAAGCAGCGTTTTCATATGAGCGGCAGCCATCTGATTTAGGCCCCAATGCGTGACCGCCATTTCATTTGATATTTAAACTACGATTTTGGAAAATAAAAGAAAATAGTGATTTAAAAGTTAAACCACGCTTATTGACCTTTATAATGAAGTTCACACCACAATTTGTGCAATAATTATGCCATTTTATAGATGGCGGCCATTTTGAAAATGGCGGGCATATTGAAAGGAAATTAATTTGGCCCTAGACCAGATTTGTTTAGTATATCAATCGCGACCTCTGTGCCAAATTTGGTTACTTCAACCAAAAATGAACAATACTTCACAATCTGCTATGACTACTAGTAGCAACTAGAAATACCGTCACATCACTTGATATCGACTCTGCTCAATATCAAATAACATGTCTGCATCGTATATTACCTCTACGAATTAGTATCTACAATTCTATGGTGGTCAGTTCTGACTTGATTTATTTGTGTGAAAAAATATTGGTTTCGTAGCAAAGATTAGTTGAATCACCATGCGCAGACCCTTTAAATAAGTGATTTTGTACTGTTTCCGAAATGCGTACACCTTAATTAACGAGAACAAGTTTTTGTACCCTCAAGGGTACGTTCACTTAAAAATTGATCTTAAATATAAAATTTTTTATGTTATAATTTGGCAAGTTCGAAAGCCGTTCAGACAGTTTAGCTGCTAACGTAGATTGACGAGCGAGAGGGATTGTTGGGCGAACCAGTAAACCGCACAGTCGCACAACGCTGCTTAAAGCGACGGTCGTTTTTACCCTGCGCACAAAGATGGCATACTTGACGCGTGCGTAAAAGCTGCCGTCAATGTTATGACTCACTGCACAGAGGTAGAGGAAATGGACTATATCATGCTGCTATATAATAGTAGGCCCCATACGAATAAAAGTATACTTCAAGAAACCAAAAATTCACAATAAAATCGTTTTCAATGCAGAAACCAGTCATGATTTGTACATGCATGTCTGCGTTGGTCTTTACATATCATACAATGGGCGTTGGAATTGGTAGAATAAAATTTCATATGCATTTATATGCAAACTCGTCGTCACTGATGGGTTGTTTTGAAAAAAGTAAGGGCAGTGCGAAAAGTGTCTCTTATTTCAATTTCATTGACGCCTTTCATCACTAATGGGTTGTTTGAATTGCCAGGGAGGTGCGGGAAAATTAGCCACTCAAGTGTCTTAGAGAGTCTGATCTTTCTCCGCACTTACAGATTCATTTTTCAATATACTAAAAAGCACTCAAATCATTCATACTTTCATATAATTTTTTTTACACTATTTATAGAGTATAACTTTGGACATGTTGGGAGTGTAGACGTGGTTTTATTTAATTTTAAAAACTAACCTAAAAATTTTGATAAATTACGTTATTTTACTGTCAATGTAATGATTTGATCTATTGTTTTCTCAAAGATATGACGGATAAGACCCACGCCTCAGTTGCATTCAACAGGATAATTGCACTGACCGTATGGGTCCAGTGCAGGCAGCCTCGACCCTTCGGGTTCGGTGATCCCTATGAAAATTAGCCCTCCTATAATTGACCCAGTAAACATTATATAGATTTCTATGGTGTTTTAAAGGCTCATGATACGCCGTAATTTTGTCTGTCATAACTGTGCAAAAGGGTTACTGCAAAAGGTCCCACCCATAAACCGAATCTTATAAGTTAACTTCACTATAAAATGTGATCAACTATGACAAATCAGGTCTTTGGGAAAGGAAATTTGAGCAAATTTGGTGGATATGAGCGGATCCTGTCAATACGTCGGGTTTACGTTGTGTCGGGGGGGTAGGACATGCCAACCCTACACAGCAACAGCAAAATCACAACGGCCAACACCTTCCGGGTGCAGTCTGTTTCAAAGACTAACGGTAGGAGGGCGGCTCTTACGCATATCGCACGGTTACCCACAGACTGACTAAGAATAGGCCTGGTTTAGAATATTTTAAAATATAATGAACGTTATTGGAAAATACACTTTTTTGCAGCGGGTTCATCCAATTAACTAACCCCGACGGATTTTGGAGTCCATAATTTTTTCTTAATTTATCATGATATTACTAAGCTCTTTTGACAAAGGTGTAAGAGATGATTTTTTAATGTCACTGGGACCGAGACCCCCATAGTAAATGCCCGTTCGTCGTAGCAGTCCCCCAATTACCGTTTAGGAAATCCCCAATGACCAAATCGCGCAGATCGTGTCCCACCCTGCGTTGTGTTGCTGAGCGCCGTAGCTGTGTGCGTTTGGATACGTTCGTGCTCGGACCTCGCGGAGTCATAGGCGTGGTAGGACACCATTTACATGAGAACTCCGACTTGTAGTGTGGGTACGGGATCATGGGGTAGGGTATGGGTACGCTCCGAGGACCATGGGGATGGGTACGGGTACGAGACGTGGGTTACGGGTACGGGTCCGGGTACAGACCCGGGTACGTGTATGGGTACGGGTCCAATTGTGACAAAGTCATGGGTATGGGTATGGGTTTACGGGGTCCAAGCCCTGGGCTACGGGTATGGGTACGGGGTCCCGCTTACGACAAAACCCTATAGGTCGGGTACGGGGACAGTGTCATGGGTTATGGGTACGAGTCTTTGGGTACGAGTACAGACCTTTGAGTATACATGGTACATATAAGTGCAAGAGTTCCAAAACTTAAAGACACTATCAGTTCCACCTGAAAGAGTCAATATTGATTTTGAATTTGCATGAATAGTATACAGAATGAAGGGTAAGTCTGTGGAATCCTTATAAGTATATTTTTTAAAGCAACTGAAAAAAAGTGGCAGAAGGAGAAAAGGAAGAAATCAGTAGCTACTTTTCAAAGATATTAGTGTTGCAGACATGTAAGTGTCCCCTAAGGGTAAAGTTCATTTCAATATTGGAAGAGTTAATGGCTCGTACAGTGCAAATTAATTGTTAAAACCTAAGGCATATGTGGTGCATAGTACTGCATAGTGCTACTATAATATCCATGGTGTATCGGTATATTATGTGACAAAACTGTAGATAGACTGAAAAAAGTTGGGATGTATCAAAAAATTTTTGAAAAAAATGTTATATTTTTTGAAATACATGATTTTGATTTTTGTGTATTTGGCTACAGAATGTATTATCAAAGGTGAAACAAGTGAAAACAAAGGTAAATAGAGCTACTTATATTATTTAATATAAAATTTTTTAGTTTTTTGCTTTTTTTAATTTTACAAAATTTGCAATTTTCATTTTTTTGTACCAAAGAAACTAATTCTCGGCGTAGTCCTTCCAGATGGGGAGCTTAACATTCAGTGCAAAAAATACTTTTAGGGACACCCGCTGTTGTAAATCCCTTGTTGCACCTTTAACATTCATCAAAGTAAAACACATAAACTCCATTAATATCCCTTAAAACAAAGAATACCGGGCAGTTAGTTTTGTTTTTTAATTTTACATAATCGGGTACAGGTACGAGTATGGCAACAACAACATGGAAATGGTATGGTTCATTAGACCATGGGTATGGGATGGATACGGTCTGAGACCATGGGTATCGACGGGTCCGAAACCGTGGGTATGGGTATGGTCCAGACATGGGTACGGGTACGGGTTCCGAGACCATGGGTCCGGGTAGGGTGCGGGTCACAAGACCATGGGTATGGTACGGGTAAAGGTCCGAGACCATGGATACGGGTTCGGGTCCAGCATGTGATACAAGTTATGGGGACGGGTCACGGGTATGGGTCCGAGACTCTGGGTATGGGTAGGGTTTACGGGTACTCCAAGTTGTGAGACTAGACTACATTTGAATAACAACTTCTCAGCAGTCTAGGGATTTTGAAATGGTGCGAAAATTGAATTTTTCAAATGCATTTTTCTCCAAATTTCTTCTACGAACTACAAAGTTCCGCAGAACAAAATTGCTTTAAATGATGTACTTCTTGCCCGCGTATGGTAAAAATTGAAATGAGTTCATCAAACGGGTTTTTTGGAGAATCATTCAGGCATATTAATGCCGATTTAGGATTTTTTCCATAGAGCTTCACAGGAGCCTGGAACCTCCAAAATCCCAACTCTAGTATTCGATACATTGGGCGCCTCCCCCCCGGCCACTTGATGTTTTTTCGAAAGCCAATTAGTAGGCCTATGCACATGAACTTTTGCATGTGTGTGTAATAGTGCTGTAATCGATTGTCCCAAGTAAGAGCGA